>QMIH01000004.1:1524700-1556042 GCA_003987875.1 Clarias batrachus | reverse complement strand
CCTTGGATCACTTTTTTTGGTAGGTCCTGACCACTGCAGTTTTGGAGTTGCTCTGATCCAATCATCTAGTCATCGCAATTTGTCCTGTGTCAAAGTCGCACAAATCCTTACGCTTGCCTATTTGTCCTGTTTATAACACATCAGCTTCATGAACAAGGTGTTCACTTGCTGCTTAATTTGACATTTCCATCAAGATCAATAAAGTATCTATCTATCTATCTATCTATCTATCTATCTATCTATCTATCTATCTATCTATCTATCTATCTATCTATCTATCTATCTATCTATCTATCTATCATCTACCAGATCCCCTCTGGTGACATTGGGGAGAAACAAAATATACTGTGGCCATCATTTCCTAAGGTGTGGGAAAGAGATACTGCATTGTTGCCATGCCTTAAGAACGTTTGATGATGAGATTATTCATGTCTCAGATGTGACTGGATGATTGATGTTTTGGAGTTATGCTGTATAACTGAGTAAATAAATGTAAACATCCATACTATACTATACTAAAGGTTATAAACAAAATCAGTTTTATTTTATCCATAGGCTATTTTATTGATTTTACTGATTTTATTAAATTGTGGCCACAACATATTATCTCGTCTCACACATCTTAACATCTTAATAAGTCATGGCCATGAAATAATTTTTCCCCAATGTCAGGAGAGAGAGGCTCTAAAGTATTCAGCTGCTAATATCACATCTTTAGTACATAATAATAATAACAATAATAATATATGACCTGTCTGTTATAAAAAATTACCTAAAGTTAATGTTAATGAGGAAGAAACGATGCTTCCTGCGCATGCGCAATAATAACGAAATTTAAACGTCTGCAAACATAAAAGCGACGTTTAACCAATCAGGTGACGGCTCCTAGAAACGGAAATCTCACGTGAGCGCTCGTGAAACGCGCTCGTGGGCACACTGGGAGGAAACCCATTAAATAAATCATATTCAAATAAAGCATAATTAAAACAAGATGTATAATTAATTAAACCGTATATACCTTAAATACCTCAGATTCGATGTATTTGTCCGTGTTTTATCAAAACGCATCGTTTTATTAAAACACGGACACAAACGTCCAAACCAAGGCTTATACCATTGTCAGCTAATTCAGTTATTTAGTAATTAAGAGAAAGAAACTAAAATAAAGTAAATAAATAGGCATAAATTGTACCTGGACCCGCGTGAAACTTTTGCATCGGATGTGCCATCATATACCCGTGGATTGTGACGTCACTTCGTTGTGAGGCGCTCGCTCACTTTTCGGATGTAACTTGCACATCGGTGACCAGAAGGTGGCGGTGCAGGCGAAAAGTGGATGGCCATCACAGATGAACAGCAAGAAGCCAAGAAGAAACAGAACATGTACTAGATAACAAAACGTACTAGATAACGTGCGCGAGCGTGTGTGTCCTTTTTTAAACAGGTAAAATTACATGAAATGTGCAATAATTGTAACAGGTTGTGCAGTACCAGGTCTGTCCACTAGATGGCATAGAGTACTATCGCGCTCTCTCTCTCTCTCTCTCTCTCTCTCTATATATATATATATATATATATATATGCATATATACGTATAATGTACACTAATTCCCTCATCATCTATACCACTTAATCCTGCATTCAGTGTCATGGGGGGCCTGGAGCCTATCCTAGGAGACTTAGGGACAGGGTGCCAATCCATCGCAGGGTACACACATACACTCACTCAATCACACACTACGGGCAATTTGGGAATGCCAATTAGACTAACCTACATGTCTTTGGACTGTGGGAGGAAACCAGAGTACCCGGAGGAAACCCACCAAGCACGGGGAGAACATGCAAACTCCATGGACACAGAGACGGGAATCGAGCCTGGCCGGGGATCGAACCCAGAACCTGGCGGTGCAAGGCAACGATTTTAACAATTGTCATCGTCGCAAAGCAGCTTTACACAATCAAAAGAATTATTTAAGTTTGTATGAAATGTGAATGTGCATGGTGGTGGGGTGGTTAACACTGTGCCTTGCACCTGCAGGGGTTTGATTCCCACCTCAGGTCCGTGTGCATGGAGTTTGCACTTTGCTTTCTTTTCTTTCCAATGTAGTCTGTCTATGAATGAGTGTGTGTGTGTGTGTGTGTGTGTGTGTGTGTGTGTGTGTGTGTGTGCGTGCGTGCGTGTTTGGGCACTGTTGAGGATTGACACCCTGTCCATATCCGATAATCAGAATCCGATAATACACATTCACAGCAGAGGTGCATATACTTACGAGCAGATCAAAGGACCAAAGACTGGTTCTCAGAGATTCTCTCTTTCTCTAATGACAATGAAATGTTTTGCCTTTTTTATAGAATTTCTGACCGGTCTGTTTTAAAGAATGGGAACACCCTGAGATTCCTGGACACACATGAAAAGATTTCCCTCACGCTTTGACAAGCACAGGAGCAAGCAGGTACGCAGACATGTGACCTGTTACACAAGCAGCTCGAGCTGTATAATGCCTGTCGAGATAACTATCTCTAGAGAACTCTCAGAGCAGAGCTTTGGCAAAGTGATGTGTCTGAGCGTGTGAGAGTGAATGCATATATGTGTGTGTGTGCGTGTGTGCAAGGCAGTTTTGTCCCAGGAACCTTAACCCTGAGGAAAGTGATGTTGTCCCAATTTCGTCGCATCACACCTGGATATATTCGATACCTGCAGGTGAGCAGCACAACACTGCACTAGACCGTGCACGGATATGCATTAGATTTATTTGAGGAAGTACAATTCAGGTATTAATAATACGTTATTAATACATGGTCGACTTTTCCTATATCAGCCTAGACATAGAAAAAAAAGTCAATTTAATATGATGTGTATATAATTCAAATATATTAATAATTATTAATAAAGAAATTTACAGCCTTTCAACTCCTGACTTTTGACTTTGCTCCTAAAGACTCAGACGGCACTGAGCAGACGGGAGAACGAGGGCTCTCTGGTGGCACGCTTCGCCATGCTGCTCGGCCTCATGGATACTGGGATGTCAGGGTACAGTTCCCGTCAGCTCACTTCACCCTACAAACCATCGCCACATCTGCTGCGCTGACGTAAAGAGGAGAGAGGACGAGACAGAGGATTCGGAGCTCGCTGAGTATAATAATTACGCTGGCATTCCATTTAAACCTCGCTAACGTTTCTGTGTCATTTGATTCTATATTGTTTAATTTCTGTAGTCAATTAATTATCCTGTTAGACAGTCTAGCTGACCGTAAATAGACAACATACAAAGCACACATACAAAGATTTATTTCTTTAGTGTACATCACCAGACAAAAACTATCAAATATATTTATATTCATCAAACAAAAGCATGTAGTAGATTTAATGTGTATGCATTTCACTTATTTATCCCGCGTCTTATTAACGCCAGCTATAAACAATTGTTTTGTCTTTACCTGATCTTGATAATTAGAAATCACAATAAACTGCGTCCTGAAACCTTGGCTGTTCATGGCAGCTGTTTTCTAAAGACTCCTTCAGAAACCAAACTAAAGAAACAAAACAATCTGCAATCAAAGTCCCTGCGTGCAAGCCATAATATTAACACCATCCATCCATCCATCCATCCATCCATCTGTCTAGGAACCTCTGTTGTCCGTAGTGTCCATTGGTGACCATTGTAATTATTCCCATTTTACGACTGTGGAGGGACCTCCGGTCAACATTCACACTGTTTTCTGCATGTCTTTGGAGTGTGGGAGGACCCACCTAGAATTGGGAGAACATTTAAACCCAATGGAAAAATCAGAAATCCAGCCCCTGGAGGTGCAAGGTGGCATATATTAACACTACATAATAATGAATAACACTTTAACCCTGGTTATCAGTTATATACCAGGAAACTAATGACATGGGCACCAAGGCTCACCGATGTCCTCAGGGAGCAAACGCCAGGCTGTCTGGTCCGATCCCAAAGAAAAAAGCCAGTGCAGGACAACGAGGTGAAAAAAATAAATGCTTTCTACGATAGAAAGGCACCAGATCACCCAGTGCACCGACACCAGCAGGCAAAGAGCCCAAGGCCGCCGACCTGCCCTCCAAACTCCCCAGATCCCAATCTAATGGAGACCACACCCTGTAGCCCAGAGCACCTGAAGGACCTGCTGATAATATCTCATGCCCGAGCACATCCCCAGTTCTTGTGGGGTCATTTGGATTTTCGATCCAATTCACATTTTGTCAAATTCTGCACACTGCTGAAACACTAGCCGAGTTAGCTTTGATACGGTGTGTTCATGAATTTATGGGCGAAGCTTTTGAAGGAGCACTAAAGATACGGGGGGATCTGGGTTCATATATCAACAATCCTTCTCGTGTTCAGCCGACTCCTTCCTTAATCATAACCTGTGCACTGCTGTACCATGAACTATAAGTAAATGATGATGATGTTTACACGTGTACAGCAGATGCTCCACATAATATGAATAGTACTGTATAGGGATTTTTTTCTATATGTTTTGTCTAATCTTTATTTTCTTTTCTAGGCGATAAAATGACCAGCTGTGATTTTTGAGAAAGAGAGAGAGAAAGATCCAAGGAACATGAAAGAGCGTTCCTTCAAATTCCTTAGATAATAATTCACATGGACATATTTGGGTTGTGCTTGGGGTCAAAAATGTCTGATCCATGGAGGCTCATCCCATTTCATAATCTGCTGCTAAACATTGTTTGATTCTGCATTATTATAGAGTTAATTATTTCCCAATAATGGCACGGTGTACAGGGTAACTTTTTATGAACAGCATCAGTGAGGACACAGAAAATATGATCCTGATGGAACCAAGATTGCCGAGTCATGCGATAAAGAGACACGTGACTCGGATTTAAGGAAAAACCCGTTAATCCGCTCTTCCTAATCTGATTGGCGCCTGGCGCATGGCACCGACTGTAACATAGGCGTGAAGTCAAACCCCCGTGTGTAGGAGACAGTGTGAAGAACCGGAGCCGAGAAATTAGGACGAGATCTTATCATGGGATCAGACTTTTAAATAGACGGGCGAGGGACGTGAAGGCACAGGTCTTTCTCAGCAGTGCAGCAGAGAGAGACAGGGACAAGAGCGTCTGCTGAATGTCTGAGCGTACTTTACACGGTTTATCTGCTGTAGTGAGATGTCAAATGTATCATTTTAGAATTGCTGTGATTTATTTATGTATTTATTTATTTGTTTATTTTATGACTCTTATGTATGTATTGTTTGTGCTCTTTGAAAGAAATAGACATTTATGAATGTAAATAACGTATTTAATAAAAAAGAAGAATCACTTAAAAGTCTTATAGTTAAAAAACATTTATGTTCTTCTCGTTCTTCTCTTTAACTCACCACACACACACACACACACACACACACACACACACACACACACACACACAAACACAAAGCAACATTTCCAATACTTCAACATACAATACACACACACACACACACACACCAAAACCAACACCCCAATACCTTTATCACACATACACACACACACGCACACACACATGCAATAAACCTTCATTAATAGACACGTTCATCATTACACCAGTATAATATATTATAGGCAAAATTTGTGTGTGTGTGTGCGTGTGTGTGTGTGCGTGTGAGAGAGATGATGGCATGTGTGTGTGTGTGTGTGTGTGTGTGTGTGTGTNNCACACACACGCACACACACACAAAGCAACATTTCCAATACTTCAACATACAATACACACACACACACACACACACCAAAACCAACACCCCAATACCTTTATCACACATACACACACACACGCACACACACATGCAATAAACCTTCATTAATAGACACGTTCATCATTACACCAGTATAATATATTATAGGCAAAATTTGTGTGTGTGTGTGTGTGTGTGTGTGTGTGTGTGTGTGTGTGTGTGTGTGTGTGTGTGTGTGTGCGTGTGTCTCAGATGGTCACTTACGAGCATTACGACATTTGTTGATGGAGTGACCCAGTTCACTAATCTGTGCAAATCCAAACCGCTCTGCACACACACACACACACACACACACACACACGTTACTACACATGATTCCATATAACATGAATGCACAGAGATTTTTAATGAACACTGATTTGAGTTACACGGCCACTCAAACTACGGGCCGCTCAGATGGACGTCCATGTTAAATGAAATTTCATGAAAGGTGATACGCCGCTGTCCTCTGAGTGCACGTTATCCGTCTTACAGCATTGTTTGGTGTGTGTTATCTCTCTGAGAGAGAGAGAGAGAGAGAGAGAGAGAAGCTCAGTCAGGATGAGTCAGCTCTACTGAGATCTCACTCCTCAGAGAGTGAAGAAATCTCTGCTGCTTATTGATTAACCTGTTACAATATGATGGACGCTATCGGAAAACAATCAGTGATGCCGTAGTTTCGTGCAACCTGACATGCAGAAAGTTTTTCCTGTATTAAGATCTGTTTTAGAAAGATTTATTTTTTTTGTTCATAAAAACCACAGCTTGTCATGGAAACCTGAAGACGGTCTTTTGGTGGAAGACGTACCGCTTCAAAGCACTGACACTGGAGACCTTTTACAGAAATCGACACCCTATTGATGAGTGATGCATTTGTTGGGGAAATAACAGTATATGATTTAATCCTCACTCACTCTCACCGCTTTATCCTGTATTCAGGGTATGGGGAGTCACCTTGCACCTCCAGGGTCTGGGTTCGATTCCCGTCTATGTGTGAATGTTCTCCCTGTGCTTGGTGGGTTTCCTCCGAGTACTCCGGTTTCCTTCCACAGTCCAAAGACATGCAGATTACACTGATTGGCATTGCCGAGTTTCCCATAGTGAGTGTATGTGTGCGTGCCCTGCGATAGATGTCCAAGATGTACCCCGCCTTGTGCCCTATTTCCCCTGGGATAGGTTCCAGGCCCCCCCATGACCCTGAATACAGGATTAAGCGGTATAGATGATGAGTGAGTGAGTGAGTGATCTATGAGACAATTTAGTTCTTTTATAAATTTATAACAGTTTTCTCTCTCTTAAAGGTAGTAAGAGAAAAAAAAAAACACTCACGTTACCAAGAAACCGCCAGCGGGTAAACCTGCCTGTCTACAGTAAGGACGAGTCTCAGGATCAGCCTCAGCTGTCGTCATGGGTGCGATTTTGCCCTTTCTGCTTAGTTGCTTTGGAAAGTGTGTACATTTGGGTCGCATGTCTCCTAAAAATAATTTCGATTTCATTCGTTTTTTGCAGATATAAGAACAAGCGCTCATGTGAGAGTTTCACTAAGATTATGATGCCACCCCAGTTAAGATATAATATAGATTCCAAATGATATAGTATATACAGTAGAAGCTTTAAGATGGAAAATCCCCCCACACCCAAAAAAAGACGAGCGGTAACTGCGATCGCTGTCCTGCTGTACGTTTAGGAGTCACATGAGAAAAGAAAAGCATGAAGAGAGCTAAATGTCGTCGCAGAGATTCACGCAGGAGCACACAGTGTGCCAAGCAGGGAGACAAAATGTTCTTCAGTGAAATAAAAGGTTAAGGACAACAAGTCTCCCCTGATCTACAGTACAAGCGTCTGCAGTTCTCTGGCTTTACAGCTTGGCCGCTTGCCCTTCCGGAGAGACTTAGTGCAGCGTGTGCCAAAAGTTTAAAGCAGAGCTCGCATAAACAAAGCGGAAAATTCTATTTAGGTACATATGCCATTCGACTTGATATTATTAAAAGCCACCGTTCGGTTTTATATCAATTTAAATTGGAACTGAAACTTATTTTGTTTAAGAGGAGCGTCACGACCTAGTTCTTGAATGAGAACGCAAGGAGTGACAGTGACACTAAAAAACTCTTATAGACATGATGTCAGGAAGAACCACTAGGAGATTTTCAAGGCAACCCAGAACTAATTTTGTTGATATAAGAAATAAAAACTTTTAGAACTGCGACGTTGACAAATTGGCATTAACAGCACATCCTAGAGTTGTTTTATTTCTCTTATACCAGCTTGCTGTCTATCCATCCATCTGCTGTAGGAACCTCTGAAGTCCAACTGGGGGACATGGACCCTTTTACCATAGACCATTTTACGACCGTGGTAGAACCCATGGTCAACATTCACATGCGCATTTACACACTACGGGAAAAAACCCACCAAGCACATGCAAACTCTGTGCACGCAGACCGAGGTGGGAATCGATCCCAGAACCTGGTGATGCAAAGCGACAGGGCTAACCACTACGCCATCGTGTGCCTCGTGTTTTGCTCTAATACCAGTTTGCTAACAATTCCTATTTAAAAAAAGTTCCTTGCTTTTTTCTCTGTCGCTTAAACTCCAGTTTGTCATGTTACTTAAAAACCACAACGCAATTAATCTCGCAGAATTTTATAATTGCATGGATAGCTTTACTGCACCTGGAGACACTGGAGACTCGATCCAAAAACTTCATGTAACCCGAACAAACAAAGTATTCTACAGAGATGTGATAGAAATAAGAATAATGAATAAAGACTTTCTAGATATGAAGAGAGAATGTCATTTCATGATCTTGATGGTGAAATCTTTGATTACGAACATTTTGCCTGTATATCAGTGTTTATCATAGTGATTTTATTTAATTTCATCCTATTTCAAAACAGCCCTAGGCAATACTTTCACTGGGTGTGTCCTCAAGGAGCTTTAAATCATCTCTCTCTCTCTCTCTCTCTGATCATAATCTAAGGGCTTCGTCATGTACGTTCTCTCTCTCTCTCTCTCTCTACACGACAACATTGTCGTGTCACTGATCTCTGATATTTCACAAAAAAAGGTATGCTCATAAGAAGTGCATAGAAAACCCACACGTCCCCAAGTGCACACAAACACACTCATTTATTTCTGGCTTTGATCTTTTTCACTAAATAAATAAATGTGACCTTGTCTGACCTTATTATCACGTTAATGCTTACCCAGCCACGATAGAACGACTCACAGTGCCATCTGTTTACATACAACATGAATAAATAAGTACAGGTGACCTTACTCTCACCCTTTACCTTTCAGCGTCCACATGGACGCAGACCTGCACGAGGACGTGTACCACACAGTGACTCCATGCGGGAATAACACTGGGTGCATTATGCACCAAACAGAGAATCTGGAGCTGTTCCACAAGATCACTGAGTACTCAGTAAGAAAGGAATAAAACACTCGGGGTTGTGCTGTTGTAGAAAAAAAATCAATGATGTTGTGGTGTGATGCGGCCAGAGTTACTGTTACAATCCTAAAGTGGATTATTTTCCTAAAACAGAAGTTTTTCATTCCTCAAATGTGACAATATTAATCACACTAACTAAAATTATACAAGGCGTTCCAAAAGTCTCCATGTGTAAGGAAAGATTAGCACCAAAAATGTCGTACAAAATGTTTCAACCCTAGTATGATTGGCGTTCGAGTCAAACCGGGACTTCTGACTGTGCACAATAACAGAACACAGTTATGAAAGGAAAAAAAAAAAATTTTAATTTTCATTATTTTCCTATATAATCCTCTGCTGCACTAATGCACTTTTCACAGTGTTTCACTAGTGCTTGGATACCATCAAGGTAGAACGTTTTCTCATTTATCCAGAACCATCCAGACTGCCTGCTTCAAGCTGGCCTCCCAGGAACACCTTTAATCTCTTAAACATGTGGCTCGCAGTCGAGTTCCTGTACTGCCAAGTGGTGTTGGTGTGTGATTGTGTGTACAGTTCCTACAGACAGATGCGGCTCCTTTGCAAGCTGGCGACATGTTGTCTGTCGATTTTCAAGGATAAGGCGTTCAACTGGGTGAATGTTCATGGGAACGACTGCAGTGGGCTCTGAGCCACCTCGGCTCCGATTGTCACTCACAGACTCCCCTTTTATAAAAGAAATGAGTGCTTTAATATAAACCTAGTGTGTGAACTAATGTATAAGTACCATGTACTAATGCACGTACTACAGTAAGTACTAACTAAGTAATGTACTAACTACTGTACTAAGTTGCTGCTACAGTCCCGGTTTGAATTGAACACCCCATATACAGTTTATATTAAAATATATAGTTATATTAAAATCAGTGCACAAATATAAACCTATGAAGTGAACAAATGAGAATGTTGCAATAAACAGCGGTATGGATGATGAGTGAGTAGGTTAGTGAGAGGTGCCAATCCCAGCACCAATAAGCTGGCATCATTGGGCCCCTAATTAAGGCCCTCAACCCTCAAGTGCTCAGACGTATAATGTATAACAAGACAAAGATAAGTTGCTCTGGATAAGGAGCGTCTGCCAAATGCTACAAAAGTAAATCTCGAAGTCAAACATACAGAACATATGTGACGGCTAGAAAGTGTGTTTAAAAAACACACACATACACACACACACACACACTCTGGAGTATTCCTGTAATTCACGCTCGACTGCAAGTGAAAGCCTGTGTCGGTCTGGTAGTTCTCTCCACCTCAGTTGTTTACATCCACACACCTGAAATGTTGGCAGCAGTTAATGACATGCCAAGGGAGGACTCAGTTAAAGGTTCATGACTACTGTATGCCTAGTGACTAGTGTGTCACATGCAAATAATAAAACTATGCCAGTGCGAATTAATGCAATGTCAAAAATTAAACAGAAACATTTGTTCATAATGCTCATAGTGTATCTAAACTAAGTTTAGGACTAGAGCTGTGTTGCAATGTGCGAGACAATGTGAGGAATTTAACAATACTTTAGAAATGAAACAAGATAATGTGTTAAACATTTTATTTATTTAAAAAATAGTAGGAGATTTCTTGAAGCTCACGAAATTTAACCAAGATAATATAAGCATTAGGCGGCGTAATGGTTAGCACTGTGGCTTCGCGCCTCCAGGGTTAACGGATTGATGTCTGTGTGTTTGAAGTTTGCATGTTCTCCCAATCCTTGATGGGTTTCCTCCCATTCTGCCGGTTTCCTCCCACAGCCGAAAGACATACAGATTGCATGGAGACTGGCGTTCGTAGGTGTGTGAATGCATGTGTGAATGTTGACCGGATGTCCTCCCACAGTTGTAAAAATAGGAGAAATGACAATGGTCACCATTGGCCTACATGGTCCCTAGATGGACTACAGAAGTTCCCAGATGGATGGATGGATGGATGGATGGAAAGTTTTATATATTGTCATGATATAACACTCTGAAATCCAAACATAATGGATGGGTTGCTATTAAAAGTCAATGAAATTAGCTCCAAAACTATATTTCTTGTATATTTGACAATTCCTTGAAATTACTAGCCTGAAGATTGACCCTGTCTCAGTATGCAATACGAGCTAAGGTAAGCGAAATTAGCCTCAACAGCAGAGCTTTTGCCATGCCTTGCTCTTGGCTTTGACATGCAGTAGCTCCCTAATGCTCTGCAGTAGTTCATGACACAACCCTGATGGGTCTGTTTTGGGTAAACGATGCCCAAAGCTGCAGAAAGCGCACCATAGTGCTGTTACTTTTCTGAACATAATGTTTCGATTTGCTATTATTACAGCAAATGGTTTTCTCCTGCACATGGCGCCCATTTACAGTACATTCACTATGTCTGCCTTAAAAAGTCTCTGAGCTATTGGAATCATGGTGAAGAAGTCATATCACAGCAAAAGTATACTGGATTCTGATTGGACCAAAGGTGCTGATTCGTTGTTATCTATAACAACAGTTTGGGATTTTTATGCGTATACTTAATCTAAAATGTTCAGATCACTTGCATAATGGATATAAGGCACAAGGTGATCTACAGCTATCAGACCGCCTGCATAATGCTGAATAGGACCCCTCTTTTGCCACCATAAAAGTGATGCACTGTGTGTCCTGACACCCCTCTATCACAACCCGCATTACATACACTAGCGCGTCTAATGGATCGGACTACACGGACTACCAGCCTGCGCTCCCCATGTGTACCAGTAAGCCTTGACCACCCTGTCGCCCAGTTCACCAGTTTTCCTTCTTTGGATCACTTTTTGTATGTCCTGACCAGAGCGGACAAGGAACATTCCACAAGAGCTGCAGTTTTGAACCTGCTCTGATGCAATCCTCTGGCCATTACAATTTAGCTCTTGTCGAATTCACTCAAATCTTTTACACTTGCACATGTTTTCTGCTTTAACGTCATGGAATTGGCATCAACTTCAGGAAAAAAAAAGGTTCACTTGCCACCTAATACAGTACATATCCCACCCACTTCCAAACGCCACTGGAATAAGATATTGAAAACGTAGCTACTGTGAGAAGTGAGCCAAGAAAGGAAAACTGGTGACCTGGCGACAACAGAATTGTTTACACAGTGATGCTTTCTGGAAGGAGATGTTTATGGAAGTGTCGGCTCTTTGGAACATTTTAATACATTCTCTGTAAATGTTCCTAATAAAGACCTTCAGGACCAAGATGGAGGACTTTTTCGGTTACATGAACTGCTAAAGAAGCACTGTATAAGAGAGCCTGGTGATAAAATTCTTGGTTATATATTTTATCATGTACAGTATGTGATAACAGTGTCTTAGATTAATACATTAAAAAGTTTTATTGTTTAAAACTGCTTTTGTATAACAGGAACATTTTTTTTTGTTGACTTTTTTGAGTAGTTAAAGGTCTCATGAGATCACACGACACTACCTGGGTGCTGATTATTTTCCTAGAACGGCACAACCTTTACTCTTTACACATCATTCACTGCCTGATCTGCTCCAGTGTAATTTCATTCTACCGTCTACTGTATGTGTATATGCATTATTCTAACACGTTCACTCCTACTGTATGTAACCTATTATACTGTAAATGTTTCCCTTACAACTCATTTGACAGGCGAGCAGTCAATTAATATGAACAAAAGGTGACCTGTTCCTTTTAAAAATAACGTTTTATATAAAAAGATCATCATCTGTAAAACCCATCCTCTCAGAGACAGGAGTTCTTTGACAGGGGAAAGAATTTGCGGGTCTGTGTTACCGACATAGCTTAAAGTAAACACAGGAGTGTTTCAGTTTCCACCTAAGCCTATTTGGGGAGTGTAAAACCTTAGGGAAAGCAGAAATAACCAGCGTTGGACATTCGGATAAAATTACACAACAGCAGCATTGCTAAGATGTGATCTCATGTTTGGAGGGCTGATTATTGGATAAGACTGTTATTATTAAACTGACGTTAAGCAGATTAGTTTCTCAAAATGCTGGTGTAAGTAGACGTACTCGAAATGTGTAAAAATGCTTAAATGATTGCTTTTAAAATGTATTTATTTATTTAGGCGGCACGTGGTTAGGTGTAGTGGTTAGCACTGTGACCTTGCACCTCCAGGGTCTGGGTTCGATTCCCATCTCTGTGTGCATGGAGTTTTCATGTTCTCCCCGTGCTTGGTGGGTTTCCTCCCACAGTCCAAAGACCTGCAGATTAGGCTGATTGGTGTTCCCAAATCGCCCGTAATGTGTGAGTGAGTGTCCTGCGATGGATTGGCACCCTGTCCAGGGTGTACCTTGCCTTGTGCCCCAAGTCTCCTGGGATAGGCTCCAGGGGCCCGAGACCCTGAATACAGGATAAAGCGATATAGAAGATGAGTGATTTATTTATTTATTTATTTATTTATTTATTTTCAATAATGCTTTGTCTAGTTCGCAGAGTGTGGGCCCCTTGAAAACCTAATACACCGGACCATGAACCATGATGAAGTCAGCGCTTCTGTTCAATCGCCATCGCATTTTAAATGGCACGACAGAAATAGAAAGGCTTTCAGAGGGAAAAAAAAAGGTTCTGTTAAAACAAGAGAAAGGATTGCAGTGATGTATTGATCCAATGTCTGGTCTTAGGCACCACCAGAAGTCCAATAGCCCTAAAAGCAGGAGTGTAGGAGCTCAGAGAGATAAGGCAGCGCAAGGTAATGCTGAGTAAGTGTGTATCGGATTTTCTGTGAGATGGGTAAACAACAGAACTATTGGAGAACAGGTGAGATCTGCGATGTATGAGTAAGAAAACATGCTTATTAGACTATTTAGAAGTTTACCAAATGTCAAAGAAGGACGTGGAAAATACAGCAATCTAAGTGTTGCAGTCATTAAACTGGCTTTTCCGATTTGCCAATCTTTTTTAAGAAAGTTTTAAGGAGATTCAGATGAGAGAAAAAGATTAATCAGTGACTCTCTCTATATCAAATAAATTGTCTGAGAGTTTAAACAGAATACGTTTTTAAAAGGTTAGAAAGTAAAATGTTTATTTTGACACATTTTTATTTATTTATTTATTTTTAAGAACGTTGGAGTAAGTTGTAATTTTAGAGTTTTGAATTCACTCATGGTGTTGAAGTGGGAGGAAGGTGTGGTGCAATGAACCAACTTAAAACAGAATTAAACTATGATTAGGGCCATTTTGGAAGGTGCTGCCTGTTTCTGGGATTTCGAAAGAACTGAAGAAATTGATATCATATCATTTCTAGAGATTCGAGGGGAAGAAATCAGGCAGAGTTGGAGAAATGATAAACCGTGATTTTGATTAGAGACTTAAAAAAAAGGAGGTCTAGATAACACTTTGTAGTCAAACATTTACACATTGGAGATAAAGCTTAATCTAGTGTAGATGGTTTAACAGTGACTACATCTATATCAACTCGAAATGTTTGTGCTTTAGAAAGTTAGATGCAAATGATGTAAAAGATATATCTTGTCAAGATTTTTTTTTTTAATTAAGTATTTCCACAGTTTTACATCAAGGATTCTTAAAGTAGGGTCAAATGGTGCAATGCCAACCCACTATTATATGGCCAAAGCCATATAAAGTAGTTTATTTTCATTATGGCGCATGATATGGTGACCAGTTTGTGTTTGAAAATGATTCCTCATGCTACAGTACCAGAAGCTCCCTTTCACAGTTATACCCGTGCCTTCAGGAAGGAAACGCTCCATAGATGTGATAGCCTGGTCATTCAGCTCTTTCAGGTCATCAGACGACTTTATTTTTGTGCCACATAACGTTGCTGAGCCTCGACCTGAGCAAGCCCAGATCAGGTACAGCGGGCACTGCGCATGACAGATGCATGGCTTCATGTGCTTCACCTCTTACCTCCTTACCATCTCTGTGGAATAGGGGCAGTCTGGACTCATCAGACCACATGACCTTTTGCTCTAAGGCCAATCTTTATGCTCCCTAACACACCAAAGCTTTTTTTTTCCTGATGAGTCTCACTAACAAGTGGTTTTCTTATGGACACACAGTGGTTTAGTGTAAAAAGTTGTTTTTTTCATGATGCAACTTCATGGTTATTTATTTTTTTCTTTTTCCAACCACATTTCTTTCATATAGTTGATAGTTCAATGCTATGCTCCCAAGTTTTAATAATGGTTTGGATGGTTTTCTTTGCTTGATGCATCTTTGGCCCTTTTGAAACTGCAACCTTTGTCTTGCCCAATCATCATTTAGATATTTGATGCTATGGTGGGCGTAATTTAAACATCAGAAAAGTAAAAACGTGTTGGTCTATAAATAAGGTGCTCCGTCACTGGAAAGCTGTACTGAGGTGGGCTGTGGAGGATATTACTGTCTTAAAAAAATAATGAATAAATGAATAAATAAATAAATTAATTAATACAGTTAATGAAGAAGGATGAATAGCCGTGTTGAGAGTGATGAGTGTGAGCTTGATACTCATTGCCTTTTTTCTGGATTTTCAGCCTAATATAATTGAAATAGTTATATTCAGGTAGTCTAGGACAGCTTTAGAAATTTGCCAGATCTCTAAAAAGCCAACTTAAAGCTGGGGTAGCTTATTCTGATATTTTTAGCATTCGGGGCATTAACAGATTTGAAAAAAAAAATAACTTGTTTGCTATATAAATGGTTGCTAGTAAAAGGGGTAAAGTAGGATACAAAGTGTGCAACATTGCAACATTACACTGCACATGTCATAACAAACATTTTTGCACAAAAAATACATTTATTAGATTATTATTATTATTATTATTATTATTATTATTATTATTATTATTATTTATTGTAGCTATAATCCTAGTAACGAACTGAAGCAATGTAGACAATATTGAAAAAATGATCAAATATTTGAGACCTACTCTTGGCTATGCTGTTAAAAAGAGCCTGGGTGATAAATCTTTCTGTTGTCATGTGTTTTACTTTTCCTTGAACTGGGTAACTGGGTTTCAGTAACAGGGTTCCGAATACACAAACACCCAAGAAGTAAAGAGACCCCCATAATTGTATAATAAAAATACACTGCACTATTTTTACAGCACTAAAAATTATTGCTGTTATTCACTCACTCATCATCTATATCATTTAATCCTGTATTCAGGGTCACGGGGGCCTGGAGCCTATCCCAGGAGACTTGGGGCACATGGCAGGGTACACCCTGGACAGGGTGCCAATCCATCGCAGGGCGCAGACACACACACATACACTCACTCATTCACACACTACGGGCAATTTTTTGGGAACGCCAATTAGTCTAACCTACATGTCTTTGGACTGTGGGAGGAAACCCACCAAGCACGGGGAGAACATGCAAACTCCATGCACACAGAGACGGGAATCGACCCTGGCGGTGCAAGGCAATAGTGCTAACCACTACACCACCGTGCTGCCGTATTGCTTTTATTATGATTAGTATTTGTTTCCTTCTTTTCTGATTTGAATAGACCCACCTTGACACATACCAAGAAGTGACCATTTCAAAGACATTTTTCTATTGAAAACAGCCCTTGTTTAAAAGCTTAAAAAGTGGTGTAAATATTCCACATTAGACCCAGAACAATTTGGTTATTATGAATGTGCTGTCAGTATTAACTAGCTCATTCATTATTTGCTCATTTTAACCATGAATAATATCAAGAAGTGGTGTTTACTTCATTTTTGCACGTTTATATACTCATTGAAAACATCATATTATAAAAGGGGTTAATTAAAAGGAGTTAATTATGAATTAATTACACAAATGCTTTTACCTTTAATTCACACATTTGCTCATCTCTCTATAACCCTTATCCTGTGTAAGGTCATGGGGCCCTAGAGCCTATTTCAGGGAACTTAGGGCACTTAGGGTTCAAGTTCCTGCCTCAGGTCTATGTGTATGGAGTTTGCATGTTCTCCCTGTGCTTGGAGGGTTTCCTCCCACAGTCCAAAGAGGCCCATAATGTGTGAATGTGTGTGTGTGTGCAATAGATTGGCATCCTGTCCAGGGTGTACCCTGCCTCGTGCCTGAATAAGCCTCCAGGGATAGGCTCCAGGCTTCCTGTGACCCTATACAGGATGAGGTGGTATAGACGATAAACAATTGAATGAATATTTAGAATGCAAAATGATTGACAGTCAGATGAGACAAGAGAAAACACCCTGTTTTTTTTTTGTTGGTGGTATTTTGGTCCGTCCAGATGTGCTATCTGGCAAATCAGACGACGGTTACTCCACCGCTGGAGATATTTGATATTGTGAGATATTACAACTTGGATCTTGGAGGTGCAAGGTGACCGTGCTAACCACTAAGCCACCATGCTGCCAGAGGTGAGATTGGGCAAGACAACAATGCTGACCACTAATCCAAAATACATGTATGCGTCATTTTTTAAAGTATATTTAGAATGGGTGGTACAGTAGCATAGCGGTTAGTGCTGTGGCCTTGCCCTTCCAGGTTTGAGGGTTTGATTCTTACAAGCAATTTGGGAATGCCGATCAGGCTAACCTTCATGCCTTTGGACTATTTGGTGAAACTGGAGTACCTGTAGGAAACGCACCCATCGCACATGCAAACTCCATGCACTCCATCCAATGTGTGAATCGAACCCTTGTAAACCACCCTTTTTTTTTTTTTTTTGTAATATTCTCGGTGTGTATGCTTTGAAAATGTCTATAAGGAAATCCCTAACCCTAATCACAATTAACAATTAAACCTCCCTACTGTTCAGATAGTTCTTGTTCTCATTCTTTTTTGTTAATATGTATGCTTTTTTATGTTGTTATTTATAATGTAAACAATCTACTATAATTGCTTTGGCAACAATCTTTTTTTTTTTCTTTTTTTTTTATATTCATGCCAATAAAGCTCTTCTGAACTGAACTAATCAAGGATATTAGAGGAACACTCCTGCTAACGGTTTTGGAACCACACTAATAATGGCGGCTGGGAGGAGTGTGTGTGTGTGTGTGTGTGTGTGTGTGTTTATACAGGAGCTAAGTGCACTAGATAGCGCACAAGGGCGCATGATGGGCCGCAGTCTGGCAATCTGATCTGAAGAAGAGGGGGCCGGAGGGAGGAGCAGGGGTGTGTGTGTGTGTGTGTGTGTGTGTGTTGGGGCGGGGGGGGGTTTAAGGATTATTCAGGTGCTCAGATCCGGCACAAGAGGAGGCGCAAGACGGCGGGATAAGCTGAATACACAGGGCAGCGGCCACTCCCGACCACACGGATATATATATATATATATATATATATAGAGAGAGAGAGAGAGAGAGATCTAACACTTCGGCTTCGTTTCATTTCGCTAATCACTGTTTGATCCGGTGCGTCTCTTTGATCTCCCCTAAAATCAGTTCGCTTTCGAAGTGTGAGTGCAAATCGTGTGCCTTTGAATCCTCTCTCTATCTATCTTTATCCATATCTCGCTCTCTCTGTGTATCCTGCGTGGAAATGTTTAAAAGAAGCAAAAGCGAAGTTTTAGTGGACGATGAAACGTCCGAAGGGGAAGAGGACGCGCCCTGGCATCGGGAGCGCGCGGAGAAGGTGAGCTCGCGGATGGAGTGATTTAAACAAAGACGTAACGTATTCAGCACGAGCTATCACGCGCGAGCGCCGGTTCAAACCGCATCTATTTGGCTTTTATTTTTATTTATTTATTTATTTTAAATATATGTGTGTGAATATATGTTTATATTGTTTCTGTTATATCACTCATCACAAGCCTAAATGTAGAAAACTGTACAGCTTTACGCAATTGTTTGATCCAATCGTTGCTAGGGTCGTTGCTAGGGTCGTGTAGATATGGCCACGCCCCCTGGCAACGCAGGCGTTTCAGAGTTAGCTACGTAGCTAGTTTTTTTCTCTTTAGTACCACAGAATGATGGTTAACACACAGGTGGAAACACATCTGCCATTCTTTTCTTTTACAGACAGGAAACTTCTGGAAAATCTTCCTTATAAGCTTATTTCTTATCTGTCTGAATATAAAAGAGAGCTTTTGTCTGTACATTGGTTAGAACTCGCTCTTTCAATGATACCTTTGTTTCATACATTGAAGGACCCAAAACCTGCCTCTACATTTTCTGTACAGTGTGTCTATCCAGGCAGATTTTTATCAAAGCTTTATGTAAAACTGGCTTTACAGAGTTTAAAGAAACTTCTGCAGTCCTTAGGTTTTTGCCTGAATTTTTTTTTTACCTGTGCCATAAATTAAATCAAAATGTTGAATAAAAGCGATGTTTTATGCTGGATTTAATAATTATGTGTCCGACTTTAAAATAAACAACGTTTCTGGGATAAGTTAATATTTTCACAGCTGAAGTAACAGTGCTGATTAGATATAAATGAATGTTAACGTGCTGGGTTTGTTTTAAGACAAAAGTTAATCTTTATCCAATCTAATTTTTTCGGTTTCTCATCTGTGATTACTGATTTATTTAGCTGACGACGAAAGAAGTACAACTTGACGAAAACTAGCTGTTTCTATATCCTCGCTTTCCCATTGATTGTAATAAGATGGAATTATTGTAATAAAGTGAATGTTGAGATGCAAATCTTGCCATGAATTAAGTAAGTTTTGTACAATTTCCTCATATTTAGCCAACAATCCAGTGGAAACCAATACAATATAATGTTACACCAAACAAAAGTTTGTAAAAATTTGTTAATTTTGTAAAATTAAAGGGTTCATGTTTATTGCAGGCAGACATGTATGTGGACTTCAACCTGAAATAATAATATCACTGATTATAGTACAGCTGTTCACCTTATTTTTATCTCTCAGCTTTTAACTATTTCAACAAACTCTTTTTCGGTCAACCGCAGTTACTTCAGCTAGACATTAAACATGTATAATGCCGTCCTATTTCAGGAACTGTTATACATTTACATTTATTTCCATACACCCATGACACCTGGTAATTTTTATCTAATGCAACATACAAATGAATGAGGATGTAGCCAAGCATTTAAAGATGAAAGTTTTTGCTCAGGGATGAAGTGGCGAGTTTCATGGTGCAGGAAATCTTTTTGCTACGAATTCACGACTTGTGGGTAGTCATATGGTTTTGTTGCTGGTCAGCCTGAGCTACTAACAATAAAAAGAAGTGGTGAAAATATGACTTTTAATGAACCTTAGGGCTGCCATACATCCAGCGTGTGTCTGCCCCATTTGTGGTCTTCCGTAGTCAGTCGTAGCCAGCCAAGGGGCTATGGACGTGCACTTAGAGCTGTTATAGGCTTACGGCAAACAGGAAGTAAAGGAACTGTGAAAACAGAGACAAAGCAAGGGAAAAGTTAAAATAAATATCCTTTGCAGCACTTAAATATCCTTTCTAGGTACTACGAATCGCCTTGTGTCACATGACGACAAGGAGTCCATAAGCACCATGTTGTAACGGTCATTTTGTCACTTGTTTTCATAGGCTTCTCTGTAGGGATTTGTAGACCCCATTAGTGCCTCATAGAGCTGTTCGTAACTAATCATTATCATTCGGGGCTTTACCGTACGTAATCGTCCATTTAGACAGTGAGCATTTATATAGCACCACAGTCTTTTGCCTTGATCCGTCTTAGCTTTTATAGAACATTTATATAAACAAATTGATGAAGAGTAACTGATAATTTGGACACAATATTAGCATACGTGTTGTTTAGTTTAAACAAGAGAAATAAAAGAAAGAAGCTTTGCTTACTTCATAGCTTGTTAGCCTGCTGGCTAACAGAATGTTGTCTGCTGATGATTTTACTAAAACAACAATAGGGAACAATAGTTGTTTCAAACTTTGAAGTGGAATTTTACATGGAAAACACTGAGAACAGTCAAACATCTCAGTTGCGTCTATACTATTGTCTTTGATCATTTTTGGAATGGCTGCTTGATTAGCTACATGTTATATTGTAGCTAATATAACATGTACTGTATAGTAAAACTTATTAAAATCAAAAAAGTAATAACAGTCAGGTTTTGCTGTTCGTAAAAAGAAAAAAAAAAGTGTAATGTAGGTTTTGTAACAGCAAGGTTACAACAAATGAATCCTAATTAGTAGAGATAAAAAAGGATTCAATTATAAATCGTGATTCTTTTGCATGGCCGTGAATGTTTTTAAAGACTATTTTCATATTTATAATAAAGAGAAACCGGTCGATCGTACAGCGACCAGAATTGTCTGATTTTCATTTTGATTGGCCATGACTGGTGATGGCGTTGCTGGTTATTAATATGTAAGATAAAACATTGTGAGTATGTAGGACAACAAAAAGTGGAAATACACCAACTGTTGATGAATGAACTAAAAGTGGACAGGTCATTCAGGGTGGGTTTTTCATTTAATGAATAAATTTTCAACATTACATTCGACTACATGTGGCTGATGCAACCTATTAAAGCCTAGGTGTTTCTTAAGTCTCGTCTCAGTGTCGTAAGATAGCTGAGACCGAGTCAGGGTCGAGCGCCGCACTACTACACTTGCTCAAACCTTTCCCCCCGTTTGTGGGTTTATTTAGTAATCTCCCACTTTCAGACATTTGGTCTCGGACTGTGAGAGTGAACCCCCGCAGTCCTGAGGTTCAGCCCGGTTCAGGCAGCATGGTGCACGGTCTCGCTCTTCCCAGCAAGCCTTGCTCTTTAAACATCCATGAGCTACAGCTGTGACAGAGTTCAAGCTACAGCTCCCACAATCTCGTCTATAAAAAAGCCCGAAAGAAAGCCTCATGAGCGGTTCCGTTTCATAACCAACCGACTTGCATAACGCTGTAAGACCTGCTGAGCTTCTTCTCTCTCGCTCATTATTTTTTAAAAGAGTGAACTTTACTGAAATCTGATCCTTAAGCTACAGTATTATTTCCTACTGGATCCTGCTTATATTTTCTCAAGGACAGAAAGTCTGTACACATTTTTTTTGTACTGAGGCTTGAGCATTTGGAGGCTAATTCCTTGTCCTTGGTTGTGACGTGGCTTGCAAAGAGATACTATGAGTCTGTTAAACAAATAAGTAAGATAGTGTATCATGCTTCTAAATTCTGGTACTGTAAAAAGACAGGGACATTAAAGACATTAAAAAGTGATCCAGTGCTTTGGGTCTAGCTAAAAGGTCTTGATCCTTCAGTCACGTGATTTACTGACGTCATAAGGTCAGGTCTTGAGAGTTTTTAAAGTTTCCCCAGATATCATTTGTTTGTAATAAGATATAAAATATTAATCACGTCTGCTAAAAGCATTATCCATCACATGGAAGATGACTTTGTCATGAATATAATTATTAAAAATATTTGTAGCTTAGCTAAACGCTGTATAACATCTATCTAAATTATTACGGAAATCCAAAATAATAATAATAATAATATATTTTTTTCAATTATAATTATTATAATAATGATAGTATTAATAATATAATAATAATTATTATTATTATTCAGCAGATACAGTGTGCTTTTGGTGCAGGATGATGATTCATTCCGCTCCGTAATGGTGCAGTAATAGAAAGTGCACACCTCCATCCTGGACACGATCTTGTGCCTGCCTATGCCTCATCTCGAACTGCACTCGAGTTTCATATTGTATTTCACAGAAACAGAAAATATCCCTCGTACATTTTTTTCTCTCCATCCAGAATGGAATTAGTTTGTCTTCAGGGCAGAAATGGTCTAACTGCTTTAAACACGGCATGCAGGGTGTAATCCCAAGATCAGGATCAGAGGAAGAAGGAATTCTCTCTGACTTTCTGCATTCTGATATTTTGATTTCATCACTTCCCGGTCATATAGACGTCAAGTACAGATTTCCACAAAGTTCCAAAAAAGACGTTCATGTGAGTGAAACTCATGTTCCCTAACTCGCAGGAAGGCTGGGAAACTCCCTGATCTTTCCCCGCTCTCACTCCATCACCACCATGATGAAGCGTAGCCGAGTTCAAAGGCCGAAACATTTCAAATATTTTAAGTATTTCATATTTCTACCCGGCTTCTGCTGCAAATCTACTACTGAATATTCTTTTAGGAGTTGGGACAGCGCGTGGACTTCTTATTCTTCCTATGAATACAGGAAAATCTCTCACTCTTTCTATCTACAAATATCAGTTACTCATTATCCCAGAAGAAAACCACTTGTTAATGTGATTATTTGGAATAAAAGGCTTCAGTTTGCCCGAGAGCATAAAGGTTGGACTTTGGAGCGATGAAAAAAGGTCATGTGGTCTGATGACCCTGGATTGACCCTATTTTAGAGTGATGGGGGCGTCAGGGTAAGAAGTGAAGCGCAGAAGGGAAGATGCATAGTGTCCACTGTACAAGCCTCTGGAGGCCGCGTTATGATCGGGGGTTGCTTCAGTTACTCGGGTCTAGACTCAGCAACGTTAAATAGCAATAAAATGAAGTAAGCTGACGACCTGAATGTACTGAATGACCAGGGTATCACAGCTATGGAGTTTTTCTTGCCTGATGGCATGGGGTATATCCCAGGATTTAAAAACACATGAATTGGACAACATGTAATCAGACGAATGAAATATTAGTGTTTGCATTCAACTAAACTGTTAATTGCAGGTTCAGTGAGGGTGTTTGTGTGTTCGTGAACTGCAAACGTTGCTGGACACTGGCCCACCAGGACTGGATTTGAAGAGCCTTGATGTATAATCATTAATTTGGTGATGCTTGAAAAGGGCATATTTTTTAGGTCTTAGTAGGTTAAAGAAAGTAGAAAACTTTAATCACATAAAACTCGAAATTGCAATATAGACCTGTGCAATTATTTAATCAGAAATGGCTGCAATTCATTACGGGTAATATGTGCATAGTCAGAAATGTATGTGAATAATTGACATACAGTATTTGTTTATTATGTTAAATGCTTTTAAATTGATTAATAAATACTGGTGGACACCTTAATGAGGTTATTTATATACATCATTTGCCTTTTACATCATTATATACATCATTTGCCTACATCTTTAGCCTACGTAAATGTTAGAATACAAAATGTTACATTTTAATATATCAGTTTAAATCGCAATCACAATATGTGTCAAAAAATCATAATCATGTGTGTGTGTGTTTTTTGTTTTTTAACAAAATCGTGCAGCCATCATAAATACATAAAAATGTTTTTAAAAAATCCACTAAAAAATCACCTTTATGTACACAAAACAAATATAAGCTAGCTTGCTAACAGCTAGCTAGCTTTGTTCTAATGGTACATGCAGTAGACAATAGATATCCATTTATAAAACACATCAGCAATAAACACATAAATAAACTAATGTGGAAACTCATCATGCAGATGTTATGCGAGTTTAAATTATTTAAAAAAAAAATCAAAGGTCTGTAAATTAATTCACCTTGATTGATTTTTTATTATAACAAATGACTAACAAAAAACTCATGGTTCAGTCAGCAGACTCACAGTACACGACTATTCTGCTTAAACAGACGTCAAAACAGGAACTAAGGTTGCAAATTTTGCATATTTTTCCGTAAACAACAATTGAACAACAGTTTAATTTGATAGATTTTCTCCGTTTTGCATTTTAAACTATTTGGACACGGTCCCTAAAGAATTATGTAAGACAGATGAATGAAGTCTGTATAGTTCAAACAAACTAGTAAAACAAAAGAAACCAAAACATGACGAGGCTATAGGAAATACTGCGTTTGTCTTTTTGTCATCATTCAAAATGGACAACTTCTGTGCAGCAAGTACGTCCTTTTGTGGTGTACAAGTTAATACATATGTGAGCTACGGAGAAATATTATGCAAAAGAAACATTATCGGGTTATTTCTTATTTCTTTTTGGTTTGTTTCTGTTTTTTCATCCCTACTAACAGGATCTAACATGGATGGTCCACTACATTTAATTTATGGATTATGGAGGAACTGCAACACTTTTATTTTATTTAATATAAATATATATTTTTTTTACCTCAGATGAAAAGATACGTAAATTGAATTCCATAAAAATAAATCCATTCTGGAGTCAGTGTGACGGTACTTGAATTTCCAAACAAAAGAATAGCGATATGTACCTGATTGATTATTATTATTTCCCTCCATCTCTATGTTCCCTGAGATCAGATCTGTAACCTACTTCATTGTTGGATATGCTGCTCATCTAAACAAAGAATAAATTGAATTGATTTCATCCAAAAATGAAGCAGGAGTAACTCGGACACGCTCCAGGAGCCGTAAGTACCGCTCATAGCCTTTTGTGACAGGAAGGAAATAAACTGAAGCAGACCCTTCGCAAGAGTTCCTATTATTGATCCTGTAGTTAGAGGTCACAGTGGACATGCTTTCTGCCTTCAGTGGGCCATTGTTAATGGAGTGTTGTCGTAATGGTTTCTTCTGCAGCCTGGCCTGGGAAATAACACGCCGGGCCACTGGTGTGAACGCTGAAATACTTCACTGACGTCTGGCACCGTGTCGATAGCTCGTGTTCTTTACACCACACGTCACTGTTTATGTTTCGCTACTAAAAATATTTCTCCCCATTAGCAGAACTGTGTGTGTGTGTTTCCTTATTGTGTTCTTCACCGGCTTCTGCTTTTCAGGATAAAGAACCAGAGGGAACAGAGGAAGCACTGGGCCCCTCAACCAAGGTACACACACACACACACACACACACATGCAGACGTTCATGCACATACTACTCAATACACAGTGTGTTTAAAATAGCTGAAGCTTCTGCGCCTATAACACGCTCTCAGGGTCTCAGTGGAATAAAACAATGTTTATTGTTAATTTCCTCACACACACACACACACACACACACACACACACACACACACACACACACACACAGGAATGGAATTACCTTTACCCCATATCTAGGCAGGTAGGTTTGTGGTTTCCTACTTTAGTTTTCTAACAGAGCTGCAGGGTTGACGTTTTAGATTGTACATTATATAACAGCGAATCGTAGCATACACCACAATGTTCATATCATTTGTAAGTGTTTACACACTATAGCAAATGGTTTAAATCCTAATTCACATATCAGAGCATCCTTGGTGAAGAACTGGGTGTGTTTAGAGGTAGATAAGCCAATACAGTGCCACCATGTGTATTAGTAGTACTAGTACAGTGCTACCTTGGCATATGAATGAATAAGTTAAGAGTTCTTATGGCGACATTTTTATTGTGAAACGCGTTTTCCCATAGGAAATAATGTAAATGCAGATAATCCGTTCCAGCCACCCAAAAGTACGACCAATATTACCCATTTCCAGCATGATAATCATATTTGTGCACATATAAACAATCAAAACATTTAGAAAAGACATGTAAATGAACTAAAATATGAAATTAATAGGTATTTAATTGTACTTAAAATTAATTTATGATTCATGCTGGCACCCGCTGCTTTAAAAAAATACACAACAAATAATAAATAAATGTAATATTTTATGAAATATTCATAAAAATGACGGGTGATACTGTTATTGTCTTGGCCGTGCACATCTACCTATAAATTTTTTTGTTTTTTTTTTGTTTTTTGCAGTCTGTACTTTTAGTATGCTAATTAGGCCCAACCTCCCTTCTGCGGCACTGAGATCACGTGACCTCATTATAATTTTCCTCAAAACAACCATCATGGCGAACACAGAGCTAACTCGCAAAAAACAGAGAAGCAAGCTTTTTTAGGAAATCTGCCAAGAGTTTCACCTCATCACGTGACCGCTGCATTTGCATACTCGTTAATGGTCATTAGCATCTGCCAAAGATGGGCGTGTACACAGGATAAGCATTGTCAGTGTCCAGTTATTTCAATGTTTATGCAACACAGACCGCCATTGTCACATGGAACCCAGACAGCCCACACTGGATCTTTTCATTGTTAATAATCTATTTATATTTGAGCTCACCTCTGTATTTGGTTTAATCGCAAGTATTGTCCCTAGATTACAAGGTACAGATACAGATAGGAGACACTAGAAGAGCTTTAAATGCTATTTGGCATAGATATCATAACTGGCATTTTCCATTCAGTGAGTCCTCGTGCATGCGCTGTGGATGGAGGGGCGGGGCCATTCTGAGTCAGGCCACGCCCATTTTAGGATAAAAGTTTTGTGCCGTATTTGTATTGATTTGCCATGATGCTGTCTCTAAGGGGACAAATGGAGCAAAACTAGGAAAGCAAATTAAATACAATCGTGTTCAAGTCAAACTGGGACTTTTTATTCCCTTTATTTCTCTCTCTATAATCCCCCGCTACACTAATGCAATTATCCCAGTGTTTCACTAGCGCTTGGATACCATCAAGGTAGAAAGTCTTCTCAGTACGCCAGATCCATGATCATGCTTGCATTAGGTTCGAAACGCTGGCCTCCCAGGAACTCCTTTAATGGCGCAAACATGTAGAAATGTCTTGGAGCAGGGTCAGGACTGTAGTAATGTACAAGTAGTGTTGGTGAATGATTTGTGTGTACAGCTCACAGAGAGAGGTGTTTCTTTCTTCCGCAAGTCGGAGACAAGTTATCAATCATTTTTAAGGATCAGACGTTTCATTCACTGAATGTACACCTTCATTCCTGAGAAATTTCATCACGAGTCCCGGTTTGACTTGAACGCCCCTCGTAAACAAATAAAAGCCCTCACAGCATAACGATTTTTGTGATACTTTTGTGAGTTTGCCAGCAGACTCGAGAAAAGTTTTTGGTTGTTCGGTGTGCAAGCTACATATAGGATGATGATGATGATAATCCTAATAATAACAACCAATAAATTCTAATGATATTAAGGTTTAACACGTGACCTGAGCATCGCACTGCTCTTTCCAAATCAGGACACACCACTTATGGTATTGTTTGATCTGCATACAGTACACCCTCGTCCACCGTTCCATACCTGAAATTTCTGCAGTAAGGTCACGAGGCGAACGAGGCTCGTCTTCTCGGCAGTTCGGCCTTGTTTTGTGAAAAAGGATGTTTGTGTGTGGTGAGTAAGCGTGTCCGCTGTAATCTGCAGGACGCATTCCTTCACAGGCTGGACCCAAGGAAAACAGTTCAGGGAACAGCAGCGGGCACGTGTCGCGTCTGCTTTCACTCTTACAAAAGCCTTTAGTGTACACTGACTGTGCGGTAAAACTAAAAGCTAATCGTTAAATCACAGCGATTCACCCGAGTGCTTCTGCTGATTTAGGAAGGACAGCGAGTTTTATTTCTCACCGTAGATTGCATTCTTGTTTTTTTTCTTCATCTTAAATGAACACAATTCAAATATACCTTCAGTAGAAGATCACAAGCCACTTTGTCCGGTGCAGTGGACCCAAGGTCACATGACTTCTAAGATACAGAACTTTAAAGGATCTCTCTAGTTTCTTGTTTTCTTTAGTTTTTTTTTGTTTTTGTTTTTAAGATGGGATTGGAATTATTTATGATGTGCACATCAGGCCCAAATCGTAACAGCTAAAACACTGAAGATAAAACACTTTAAGAAGTATTTTAATGAGTAAACAGCAACAACAATTTTTTTAAAAAAAGTGTTTTTTAAGTAATTCAATTCAATTCAAAAATTCTATTTGTCCTCAGGGGGAAATTGAAGGTGCGCAGAAAGATGATAAACCACGTTTAGATGGAATGAGATGGGCGAGCATCAGTGCACATAAAATGAAATGAAATAAACAACTGTATAAAATAACTGTAAATAAATATAAACTGTAGAAATAGCTAATGCGATGAAATAAGTAAAGTAAGCATACAATTTCAAACATTTTGTATACAATTTGAACAATTTCCTTTTGAGCTTAATAAAGTAATTTGGACCTTGTTAGGTTTTGGCGCTTTTTTTTTTTTTTTAAGTTAAAGAAGGGTTGCAATGTGCATAAGACTAAAATGGATTGCATAATAAAATACAATTTAATAATGTTAAAGAATTTAAGGTAAGTAATTTTAGTGCTGTTGGGCGGCACGGTGGCTTAGTGGTTAGCACTGTCGTTGCACCTCCAGGGTCTGGGTTCAATTCCTGCCTCGGGGTGTGTGTGCAAGGAGTCTGCGTGTTCTCCCCGTGCTTGGTGGGTTTCCTCTGGGTACTCCGGTTTCCTCCCAATGTCAAAGACATGCATGCTAATTGGTGTTCCCAAATTCCAAAATCCCGTCCAGGGTATACTGTACCTAGCCTCGTGCCCAAAGCATCCTGGGATCAGCTCCGGGCTCCCTGCAACCGTCTATACAGGATAAGCGGAGAGGAAGATGAATGAGTGAATGAATTTTAGTGTTTAATTTAAAATCTTGGAAATGTAAAAAGAAAAAAGCATTCGAAATCAATGAAAAGTCAGTGTTTCTGAAGTCTGTGCGGTTCGCTACGTCCGCAGTAGAAGGATGTAAATATGACAAACTGCTCCTTTAAGTGTATAGCTGTTTAATTGAAGCGCATTATTTGTCTTTAGTTGACGAGTGTTCGGGAAATCGCCAGTCTTCTGTGATTGGACGAGGAGCTCGGAAGGAAAACGCACCCGAGTAATCTCGTTAAATTCTAAACCAAATCAGGTCGTTAAATTCGCTCAACTAAGCACACGGTTTTGACTTCCTTATTCAATCAAACCTAATCAAGAGCCGATCAGGGATAAGAGACCGTTGATTGCGAAGCCGCAGAGGGGATATTATTTATTCTCAGGGACGAAAGGAGATGAAGGAAAGACGGGTGTCTGGCTGCAAATCTTCGGCTAATCAGAGCTACCGATGTGGGTGTGTTCCCGTAGATGTAAGAGAAAAAAATGAAAGGTACCTCGAGTATGGTGTTGTTTAGAAGGGATTATCACCCGATATAATACTATCATGATGCCCAGGTGCCCATTTGCTTTGTGTTGCTATTCTTGAAGCATCGTGATTTAATAAGATTATAGAAGAGCTAGAACATTTTACCGCCTCGAATGCAAAAAAATAAATAAATAAAGTAAGCATTAATAAAAAAAAAAGAGAGAGTCTCTGGATGGGGTGCCAATCCATTGCAGGGCAGAGATACACACACACACACACACACACACACACACACACACACACAGTCACTCACTAAGGGCAATTTGGGAAAGCATATTGGTCTCATCCGAATGTCTTTGATCTGTGGGAGGAAACCGCAGAGGAAACCCACCAAGCATGTGGAGAACATGCAAACCCCCTTCACACAGACCCCGAGACGGGAATTGAACCCTCGACCCGAGGTACGGGGTGACCTTGCTAACCAGTACGAAATCGCGCTATGGACTCCCGTAATACTCCATAAACGATCGAGTTGGGAACACGAAGTGGGCAATCATGTCTAAAAGACATGACAAAGTCTAAATTATACTCGTCCTCATGTCTGTGCAGATAAAAAAAAAACAATAAATACAAATAAGTGTGTCTGCTAAAGGCTGTAAGTGTAATGAAAATGAGTGGACATGAACATGCAGCATACTGTAGTACACCATATGCTTTTGAAGTTAAGGTTACATTAGTCAGCCTTTTTATGTGTAGATTAACACTTACTGTATACACACACACACACACACACACACACACAAACACACACAAACACACACACACACTCCAGAAACCGAGCAGGACCCCAACGAATATCTGACTTTGCAGGACTTTCATAGATTTTCAGTTGAACAAATAAAATCCGTATACAACTTGATAACTGAAGCCTGGTGTGCTAAAAGAGAATGACCATTCTGTCCAGACTTAGTAGTCAGTAAGCTGCTTACACACACACACACACACACGAATATCTCCTTTTCGAGTGTTTTGTGAGGCTGCACGCGGGTTGCTATCGTTTCCAGGTCCGCAAGTCACCAGATTTGATTTCTTTAAGCATTTTAAAGCAGATCGTTTGCGTAGGGGTTTTCCCACACACACACACACACACACACACACAGAAAGATCATGCATTCAGTGGGTTTGATGGAATCCTGCGGGTGAGAGGTAAACCTGGGCAAATTGTTTTTCACCTCCGTAAGCTGTAAAGCCGGCCTGGTATTTAAAATCCCAAGATTCTGATGAACTTAAGCAGGAGGGCAGCGTGCAGGAATGCATACGCCGGCTAAATATCCCTCAAGCACAGAGTGTATGAAAGACTTCAAGATCACAGATTTAATAAAATAACAATCAAGGAGTTGGTTTATAGTCAATATCCAGGTGCTGATTTGATTAGTATCACGGTTTTATAAAAAAAAAATTAAA
>QMIH01000004.1:1504906-1524372 GCA_003987875.1 Clarias batrachus | reverse complement strand
ACACACACAAGTGTTAGTTTACGAGCTCCGAGTATCATGTATCACGCATGCAGCTCTTATTTTGACACAGAGCGGCAAGTGATCAAAACTGAGCCAATGATTTTTCTCTCTCTTGCGCTGCGGGAATTATGGGTAATCGTCTCCCCTGCTGCGTCCCCTGTGTCAAAATAAGAGTCCCCTGCTGCGTCTTAGTGCTCGTCTCTTATAATCAACATCTCCCTCTCTCTTCTGTTTGCGCGCGTGTAATTTGACACTGTGCCCCACACACACACACACACACACACACAAATCTCCCCAGCGCTTTACACACGCGCTTTATTTACACAGAAAACTCAGCTCTGTTGCGTTTCTTTTCAAAGGTAAGGTCTTGGTTCATTTGTTATTTTTTATTTTTTACTTTACAGCAGTGATTCCGTTTCCGTTAGTATGCTCACGCGAGTATCATTAGAGAGATTTCTTTTTTCTTTTTTCCGTTAAAACAGTGTTTGCATTGTGTATGTTAGTTGTGAAACTTAAAAAGCGAGGTGTGGGAGGGAGGAGGAGTTTTACTGTTTAAGACGAGGCGAGGGGCTAATTCCACACACACACACATACAAATACACGGCGCCTGCGCACACAAACAGAAATACTTATCTGTCTGGATTTATTTTTACTTTTTTTAAAATGTTAAGTGCAGGTTATTTTGTTTTATTTTTACTTTATATATTGTATTAATTATTTTTATGTATTTATTGTTTTGGGCTGTAGAACGAATAATTTGAGTTTTCATTATTTCTTATGGGAAAAGTCTATTTGGTTTACGAGTATTTTTGGAATACGAGCCCGGTTCCGGAACAAATTGCTCGTAAATTTCCACTGTGTGTGTGTGTGTGTGTGTGTGTGTGTGTATGTATATGTGTGTACGTATGTGTGTATATATATACTTTTTATAATAATTTGAATAAACTTGGATAATAATTCACTCCTGCTGGACCGGAGCTCTTCCATTTTGGGAATAGTTTAGACTGTAGGATTATGGAGGAACTACAAATATATATTGTATTATAAATGTGCAATGTTGGAATAAAGACATGCATGAGGAAGTGGTTAGAGGAAACAGATTATTTGTGCAGTTTTATAATATCTCAAACATTAACATTTAACAGATGATAAAATCTCTTGCTTGGGACCGGCTCTGGATGCAGCAGCTGGGTAGTATGGGGTGTGGCAACCCCCTCGATAGCAGGACTCGAACCTGTATTCTCAGATCCAAAAATCAACACCTTAGAGCCTTAGCCGCCTGAGCCACGACTTCCAGGTCTTACATTTAACGTGTGCTTGTAAAAAATAGTTCCCCTTGAAGGCAGCTCGAGCACACGACCTTTTTATAATGAAACTTGAGGTTCAGCACATCTGCTCATCTTATTATCCGTTTTAAATGTGCCATTATCTCACAAACTCCCGGGTAAACCGCCCTGCGATTATGGGAAGCCATTAGGATCAAACTTGGTCATATGATTAATTTGCCTTAAATAAAAATGGTTATGCATTAGAATTTCTAGATTCTAGTGGCAGTATTGTATGAATTGACACACAAAAGAATTGCGATACATCGCTAAATTGATTTTTGTTCCCCACCTCTACGCTGTCATGTGTTTGCTGTTGTCGATTCTTGATCACATGACCGCAAGAGCACTATACAAACCCCTGTGTGAACTGTTGCTAAAAAATTCCAACACGATAGAATAAGTGTATTAATCTAAATCTTATTGAAGACTTGAAATCAAAACAACTGCCAAAGCTGCTGTTCTAGAAATTGTATCACCGCCTTCTGACCAATCAGGTTCGAGTATTCAACATCACTGTGGTCTAGCTGAATTTACATAATCAGGGTGTTTGTTTATTTTTTTTTATTATTGTTCTTATTATCCATCATCCAAAAAAAAAAAAGAAAAGAGAAGTTATATGTGAATGCCCAACGGTGATGGCTGTCGTTTCCTCACAGGACACCAAGACCAAGAAGGTGAAGCCTAAGAAGGACAAAGGAGACAAGAAGCTGTTTCCTTCCCAAGACGACGAGCACTTCCTGCTTAAAGGAGTCACGGGGTCGCACAAGAAAGGGTACGCTAGAGATTCAGACTGAACCACGGCGCTCGTTACACTGCTGGCATATTTGTTTTTAAAAAGCTGCTAGTGTTTAAGGTGTAGCTGGATGTAGACAGAACACCCTTACAGAGTGCGTGTGGACTAACGTAACACCCTGAAGCATTAACGTAATGGAGGAATCCAAACATCTCACTCATGCGCTGCGAATGGAAACCCCACCCCGAGTCTTACAGCGTGTCCTTCCTCTCGAAGCCGGGGAAACTATTCGTGCCTTAAAGCTCAGCTTCCCGTCGACAGGCAGTAAATTATCATACCTGTCCTAAGATCATGGCAAAAATGTCAGGCACGTCTGGTGTAGAACAGCTCCTCTCATTCTTTCATACAAGCACGGGATGTGGGGTTTGAGTGAGTTTAAAGTGTTCCGTTGCTTCATTTCGTCTTACTGAAAAACAAATACACCCAAGTTTAAAAGTTTCTAGTTGTTGGAGACTTTTTTTGCCTGGTCGTCGGTATTGTACAAAAAAGCGTTGTATTTGTGTATTTGGAAGTAATCAGAACTTCAGTGGACGCTGCATTACCTGTGGCATAACAGTTACTGTTTAATTAAAGAAATAAAAGAAAAAAACTCAATTATTTGCTTGTTTCATTATAGCTCTGTGCCGATTCTATAAGTATCATGATTTTATAAATATCCCGATTCAATATTATATTTTTCCTTTGATTTGATTTTGTTACAATTTTAAACCTTTTAAAAAAAATAAGTTTGAGTCATTAAATGTCGCGCGTTCCTTATAAAAGCACCGCATTTAAACAATACAAACTAGCTTCAAATACAAGAGTGTAACGTTCAACTGAGTATCTCGGTCATCCGTCGCAATTATTATTTCTAAACAAACCTATCAAATAATTCATTTGCTCCTGCCACACGTGATGAAAATGTGTAAATATTTCAGAGTGCGCCACCTGTAGGATTATAAAGAAACTGCGTTGTTTTATCTCCTTAAACGCCTCCAAAGTCTCAAAACTCAGCATGACGGTGAGTGCGCGGTTTGAGTGGCCTCGAGCACACAGGGCTTCTAACACACGCGATTTTCAACTCATCAGCGCTGGCGGTGTTTTAAGACCGGTGTGGTCACTGGATTTGGAGAAAAAGGCAGATCAGAGGATTTTAACATGCGCGATTTTTGATAATGTAACACCATAAAATGCGTTTCTGTCGTGCCACTCGGAAGCTTCTCCGATCGGTACAGAATCGTTCATATCAACTGCGGATCAGGTGATCGGCGGTCAAACTGAACCGGACAGTTCTGGTCAGTGATCAACCGGTTCATCTTTTTTTATGTTTGCGGATTCTACTTACAGTAATGTATTCTTATTGGTTCCTGACTTTTTGGGACACCATGTATTTATTTTTTATTATTTTGAAATATGTAAAAACAAATACACGGTGTCCAGTATAAGGGAAATCTGCGAGAGTGGACAAGTGCCTTCATGGAGCAGTTAGTCTTTGTCATGAGCTCTCATGAGGTTTTCAGCTGATCGTTACTACTAGTGTTGGCCACACAGGAGTTTAATGCAGTTCATCTAAGGTTACATACGCTTCTGTGACGGTGCGTTACCTTGGCTCTCTACATGATAAATAATTTTTATTTAAATGATTTCTTACATAAAACCAAGCCATCCAAGCTGATTACATATGTTTCCAGATGAAATGTCGATAATTTCTTGTCTGGTTTCTGCATGTAAGAAAAGTGCATTAAGTCATTAAAGTTATGTCTGCAGGTTGATTGAGGAGGGGAATACTTGTGTTTATTCCGTTGCTTGCATAGTTTACATAGTTGACAGGTTAATTGTACCATTGCACTTTGAAAAAAAAAGTTTTCATTCTTCTCTCAGGACTGCTAAGAAGAGCCTGGAAGAAGAGAAGGAAAAAGCTAAAGCGCATTCCGAGAAAGACCGTGTCCAATGCCTTTGGGACAGCATCACCATGACCATGCGTCAGATCACCCCGAACCGCAAGCTGGACAGGATGGAGGGCTGGGAGCCGCCGCAGCTCGGCGAGGAAGCCGAGGGGAAGAAGAGCGAGGTAGAGGGGAAGAAGATCGATTCGTCTCCGCTCTCTACCGGCCTCTCGCTTTCTCTGCCCAGCTCTTTGACCCTGCCGTCCTGGACGGGCATCGGCTCAGAGGAAGACTCTTCACGCTACTCCAGTCTGAGCGAGCCTCAGGCCACGGGACCTTCACAGTGGGCCGCTCGTGCTCGAGATAAACTGGCGGCTGTGCGACGCCGCAGCCCCGGCAGCCAATCAGAGAGTGCGTGGGAGGGGCTTAAGTGAGAAATCCGCCCTGTTCGTAGATCCCCGTATGACCCCGAACACTCAAGCGCATGGAAACGTAACTCAGATTGGATAGCATGCACAGAAACAAACAAACAACAAAACAGAGGGAGCAGGTGAACAGAATCTGGACGTGCCCTTATGAGTGTACTTGATGAAAATGGTGGGTTTTTTTTTTTTTTTTTTGAAGATCTAAATCTACACAGGACAGTCATCTGTTGAGATCCTGCGGCTTTTAAAATCAATTGGTTAAACCTAAAATGCTATGATTGATCAGTTTCTCTTGTAGAACACACTGAGATTATGGACGCTGTATCTGCTGCCTTTTTGACCAGTGGCGCACGACTGTGGCACTGAAATGCTTGTTAACGCTTGACCAAACCGTTTAATATTTAATCATGATAATTAATTACAATCAGCCTTAATTTATTATTTTTTTAAATTGTTTTGACCAATTGGCTTAGCCTTGTTTTGGATGAAGAATGTCCGCGCTGCTCGAAGCCACAGACAGGGGGCGATGTAAGAGACTACTGTGCCTTATAAGCTCTAAAATGTACCGGGATGTTATGATTAGTGCTGGAGCGTGATGGAAATCATTTCAACAATGCCTTATACCACCTGACTGTGAACACCACACAGTACTGTACCTTCACTGATGCTTTTGTTTCGAATAACCATTACAAGAAACGAGTCTCATTCAACACATCATGCTGTCGGTGGAAGCTTCCAACTCAGGCGTTTAGAGCGTTTAATCCTAGGCAGTGGAGACGACTTGTCAACCTTTTTGCAGTGCAGCTTCGTGTTTTAGTATCGGAGTATGTGGGTGCAGGTGAGCCAGTCGACACGTTCGTCTACAGTATCGTAGTCCATTGACTTGATTTTAACATTAACATTGGTCAGATATAATGATGATGAAATCGTTTTACTGCCAATGATCACGCTGTTCTCCTGCTGCACGGAAATATTCAAAATGTGGTCAAGCCCCAGTGATTACAGAAACTGGAGTGCGCATGTGTACAGGGTTTTACATTAACCATCAGGTGCTTGGACGGAAAAATAAAGGTGCGAGTCATCTGTTTTAGGTAGCGCATTAAGGATAGAAAAGTTTACATGAACATTTTTCTATTAAATCCTGTATGGGAACCTGTATCAACACGTGCTTTCCATTTTTGAATCAGTTGGTTTAACTGGCCAAATTGTCCATTTTCGACAAAAAATACCAACGAGCCACTCAGGTGCCAGATAAGTTGATCGATGAGTTGAGTCACTTGGGATCCAACTCTTCTGGCTGACTCTTTAAAGTTATAAAAAGTTTTGTAATTTAGGACAAAATGTCAGAGTTGATTGTGAAACCAAAGAATTCATTTTTTTCAGTGAGTTGAGTCATTTAGTTTGCCCTACCAAACTGACCAGTTTCGAACAAAATCCCAATGAGCCACTTGGGTGCCAATAGAGGTGGCTGTTATTGGAGACCTGAGCCACGTGCGAGCCAACTCTTTCAGCTCCCAAATAACTTTCCTCACCAATTAGAGTACCAATTTTTCCTAATCACTCATGAGCCAATACATTCAGCTCCCAAATGTCTTGGCTCCCTGATTCGAGCCGACTCTTTTGAGCCATGAGCAGTTGCCTTAGTTGTGAGTTGATTGTGATAACAAAGAGTTGACTCTTTTCAGTGAGTTGAATCATTTGGTTTGCCGACCAAATTGACTGGTTTAGAACAAAATACCAACGATCCCGATAAAGGTGGCTCTTATTCGTGAGCTGAGCTATTTGAGAACCAAATCTTTCAGCTACCAAGTGACTCGGCTCACTAATTACAGCAGACTCTTTTTCTATGTCACTTGGGAGCCAAAATCTTTTAACTTCCCAATGACTGGGGTCACCATTTAGACCTGACTCTTTTTTTTTTTTAATCACTTGGAAGCCATAATTTTCAGCTCCCAACGACTGGGTTCACCATTTAGAACTGACTCTTTTACTGAGGCACTTGGAAACCAAATCCTTTGGCACTCAAATGATTTGACTTAGCACTTATAGTTGACTCTTTTTCTGAATCACTTGGGAGCCACATTTTTCCGCTCCAAATGACTCGTCTCGCCATTTAGATCCGATTCTTTTTCTGAGTCACTTGCAAACCAATTCCTTTGACACCCAAACGATTTGATTCACCAATTAGAACTGACTCTTTTCCTTAGTCACTTGGACGCCATATTTTTTCTCAACAACTGTGGTCACCATTTTGACCCGACACTTTTTTTTTATTCACATGTGGAAACCAAATTTTTCAGCTCCCAAATGACTTGTCCCACCATAAAGAGCTTAATCTTTTACTGAGTCTCTTGGAAACCAAATTTTTCGGCTCAACATTTAGAGTTGACGTGGAAGCCAAATCTTTTGACACCCAAACAACTCGGCTCACCAATTAATTGCTCACCAAGAGTTGACACTCATCAGTGAGTTGAACCATTTTGACCTATCTTGTTTTAGGACATACAGTATAGCAATGAGACGACACCATCTGACACTAATGAGGTGTCAAAATGAATCTGTTCATATTGGTGAGCTGAGCTGCTTTGAATCCGACTCTTGATTCCGTCTTTCGAATATCTGGTGCATCCTGATGCTTACCATAAACCCCTGAATCAACACATCCTCCAGTTTTGGGACGCCACAGGGCTACGTGCTCTTCCTCTTCAGGGTTGGCAGGTCTGCAGATAAGATCTTCACCTTAAAGGCATTTGTAGAATGTTATCACAAGGTACAGTTCGTCACTGCCTTATGAAAGCTTTACTACTGTAAGATATCCATTCCCTTCCTCTTTTTTGAGCCTTAAAAAAAAAAAAAAATGAGTGAAACTACTGTACGGCTACAGATGCTGAATTTCCTGCTTCGTCTTATAATTTACACTGAAGGATTTCAAGAAGAATTGGAACCAAATACCAAATTTACAGACTGCAATTATAGTCGATGAGCCAACACACACTTGCTACTGATGAGTCATGGATGGTCATGCAAAATCTTTCAGGATTCAGGCCTCAGTATGATGTAGCACACATCAGGGATTCTCTGTACTTCCACTGGTCTCATTCGAACACACTTTCCCCTTCTAATGTCGATGCTGATCTGTTTTTCTCCTTTTGTTAATCCGACTTGATTTAGTTATAGCGGAGCCTCCACGTCGATGCTCAGCATAACTAGTCCAAATCTGCCAAAACCTCCACCGCGTGAACCGAAGTGTTAACAAAGACAATCATGCTCGTCGAAATTCTACTGATGTTTATAGGTTTGTGTATACTTCTGCATAATGTCAAGTTCTTTTTGAAGTATTATTTTAACTTATATAAGCTTTTGATTTGATTGTTCTGTTTGCTGAAAATGTCTAAACCCTACTTCTATCATTTGGTGTTAATCACAAGACTTTTGATTCCAAATAAAGCATCTTTTCACACCCATGTTTACAGCGAGTTTGTTGATGAGCATACAGTAGCTGTCAAAAGGAAAAAGGACCCATGTAACAGATCTTGAACAAGTCTAGAGCATCAAACACCACCAGTATTAAATCCAAACCTCCAGGATCTGCTGTCCATTTCTGACCTACAGTTCTGCCATATGTTTAGTCGGACTTCTAGTTGGAGTAGTTTGGAGTTGGAGTTCATTTGGCTCTTATTACTGAGGTGAGGTAAATACTCTTAATTTCCCAAAAAGATTTGACTCATCTGAGTTACAGGATAAGCAGAGGTCTGTTTTAGCAAAAAATACCAATCGGCTGCTTGGAAGCCAAATACGTCGTTTCTTATGGGTGAGCTGAGTCATTTGGTAGCTGAAAGAATCAACTGTTTTAGCTCCCAATGACTTGGCTGAATGACTCTTTTGAAATATAAACAGTTTCCAAGTTTAAGTTGGAAGGAGTTGAAACTTTTGGTTGTCCAGTTTAGAACAACAACTGCAACGAGCCACTTAGGGTGCCAATAGATTTAGTTCCTATTGGTGAACCAAGCCTATTGGGATTTGGCTCACCAGCTGGAGTTGACACTTTTTTTTCCATTGGGATCCAACTCTTTCTGATTGAAGTCGACTCTTCTTCATAGTCATTTGGGATCCAACATTTTCTGCAAGACAAGGATGCAAATCAGATTTTCCCCCTATTGTGACCTCATACACCAAGACCCGGTCCACCAGCTCAATGGGAACAGTTTTTAAAAGCTACAGTAAATAAACCTAACCATGTGATCTTTATCTATTAAGAACAATTTAGTGTTAAGCAGTTGACAACTAAAAAGCTAACCTAGTGATGACTAGATTTTAAAAATTGCCAGGTTATCCAGTAGCGGTTAACAGGTTTTACTCGTTTTTTTTTTTTTTCGTTTCTTAATATTGTTATATTATTGTAATTCATAATATTGCTGAGTCATTTTCCCTTTTTTGAATTTAATTTGGCAAATGCATGTGGGAAATGCTGGGTTCTGATTGGCTAGGGAAAATGCACTTTGCTGAATGCTGAAACCGCGCATTTGAAAAAGAATGCATCTGAGGTGTAGCTATCTGGAATAGTAACATTTTGGAGACCTCTAGGACTTGTGTTAATGTGTTTAGACAGGTGTTAAACATGTTTTAGCTAACCTACGGTAAGAATAATTTTTTATTCTTTCACTAATGTAAAACGGTACAGTGCCACCTCAGCGCAAGAGTCATTCAGCCTCACTTGGAAAGTGACTTCTAGATGAAAGCATCTGTGAATAAACGTGACTGTAATTACTAATTAGGTGGAGTCCAGGGTGAAAACTCTCACCGGTTTTCCATCATGTCTCGTGCAACCCAAGCACACTATGATACAAGGCTAAGATTTCAGTCTCCTGCTAAAGCAATTAAACCAAACAACAAGATCATTTTCCCATGAAAGGTTTAATAACAGTTTTTTTTCCTTCATATTTTATCAAACCTTCATCAGTACCATCAAACTGGCCAAATTTACCCATTACATCTACATTCCAGGAATATACCAAAGTGCAAAAGAAAGGATATAAAATACGTTAGCTCATAAATAGCAGTGCTTACATTATTGTTTTGAGAAAAAGTGTGTCGTATAAAAGTCACTGTTTGATATGGCAAAAAGCAACTGGTGCAAACGTACAGTACACTTTTAGTGTCAAACACATCTGATAAATGCACAACACAACCGAAGAACAAGAATAAACCTGACGCTACTGGCTACGGCCGCATGCATCCGGTTACTACGAACCTGCCTCGTTCGATTTCTCCCAGCGGCCTCCTTTACTCCTCCCCGTCCAGCATGCAACAATGCCTTTATATTAACTCCACCAAACTATTCCACAGACCAGCACTGAACATGATAAGATAAAAAAAAACAAGAAGAAACACTAACACCATGACATCTTTAGAATTAATAAGCCCTTAAGGTTTGGGTGAGGAAAAGAAGAACAGCAGTCACTCGATAACGGCAAACACGCAACAGGAATGTCGGCCCGCTCTCTCGCACCGCTGCTAACGGGGAAGAGGAGAAGACGAGCGAAGTATCGAGGAAAAAATAAGTCAGGAGTGAGACCCAAGAGCCCTTATTTACTAAACGTCTCAAAATAGGAAATTCTCAAATTTTCGTCCTACTTTTAGGAGTAGGAGTAAGAGCAAATTATCAACAAAATCACTCCTATTTCCACCAGATCTCTGTAGGTGTCCTAACTGGTTAGGAGTAGCGAGGAAATGGCGCTCAGGCAGAGACGTGCGTGGAGGAGAGACCTTTTGGTAACATTTAATGACAGGGTGCTCATTAAAAGCATACGGTTTGGTCAAAAATGGAATACTTTTTGTGATATCTTGTGCAGTATGCAAGTGGTCCATTAATGAACATTTCATATGCTGTCTCTGCAGAAACGAAAGCGATTGCTACTTTACGTTTTTTTTTTTTTTTTTCACCGCGATGATGCAGCTTTGAAACAGTGATGTTTGGGGTTTGTCATAGCCGACAATGTCAGTAGGTGTAAATCAAACATTGCTCTTACAACACCGCAGATCATGCGCAGATTCCCACAATGCAGTGTGAATTCATGCACATCGTGCAGTTGTACGCATCATCCGTGGCACACACAATAAAATAATCGTCATAAGAAGAAAGCCTATGTGAGCTGACAACATCATCACAACATCAACACTTAAGTAGATATGGATGCAACATGATTAATTTAAATTTATATGAAATGATTGGACCAAACATAAGTTAATTTATCCACTTCACTAAGCTTTCACACAATTGGGGCTGAATTCACCAGATTGATCTTTCGCCGTTTAAAACTACAAAAATCTGCCAAAATTAGAACACCTCGCTATCCTTTGTGTAATCTGGCTCTCAGTGTCCTTAATTAACTTTCCTAGGAGTGATCCGGAGACGATCAGTAAATACGGGCCCAGGTGTTTATTATAGATTTAGTTTTTTAGTTGAATTTCAGAATTTGAAGAGATCTATGAAGTTCTGGGGCGAGACGGGGGTGAGGCAGCTGTCAGGGTCGTTGGCAGTGCAGGGGTGTCCCGAGTCCTGAAAGAAAGAAAAAGAGAGAGAGTCAACATGATGTTAATCAGAATTTAAGAAAAGGAGAGCATGGATGACACACCTCATACACTTTATCCATTTGTAGTCACATTGATTCATGTAATCATGACTCATGTGATCCCTTACTCTACAGAAGCTATGAGCATTTCCTTCGCTCATCAGCTTCTATATTTTTCCTCTTTTAAAAGATAATAAGACAAAAGAAGACAGCGTGTGATGTTACAGAGAAACTGATGGCCTTTACAGCGGCAGAGAATGGTTCAAAGCTCTGACATTGGGAGACTCGTGGAAATAAACGTATATATAAACGTATATACTGTGGAACGCAATGAAGGTTTTAATAAAAAATGATACCGGCAGAGTGTACGAGGACATTAAATGAGGACGACCGATAGGGCTTGGGATTGGATGACTGAAAGAAAGCATAATCTGAGGGAAAAAAATCAAGCAAAGGAAAGGACAAATGGACAGGACAAACGAAATGAACACAAACACAAAGTGAATTTCAGCCTGTACCTTTAAAAGCAAAGCCACGTGTCGGTCCTTTAGGAGGGAAGAAGCCGGGGTGGAGGAGCGAAAAAAAAGGAGAAGAGTAAAGTGTAAAGGATGGTAAATAATTAGAAGTGTCTATCAAAGGTTGATTTGATTTGGTTTCATTAATGGACATTGCATAGCACTAATGTATGTTATCCGATTTGTTATCTCAAGCAGCTATATGCAAGTTCTGAAGCATTAAAAACTACAGTGGAACCTCGGATTGCGAGTAACAAGGTTTGCGAGTGTTCCGCAAGACGAGCAAAGATTTTTAATAAATTTTGCCATAAAAAACTAGCAAGTCATATGGTTCACGCATGTATCACGCATGCGCTTCTTGTTTTGACGCCGAGCATCACATGATCACAACTGAGCCAATGATTTTTCTCTCTCTTGCGCTGCGGAATTATGGGAAATCGTCTCCCCTGCTGGGTCTTAGTCACGCGTGTGCGTGTAAAACATCTTTTATTTTGTGTCGGTAAGCGCGTGTATAGAGCGCACGTGTACTGTTTATTATAACACGTGTGTGCGCGTGTATAAAACAAAAGAAAGTCTAATTTAGGGCTGAAACGATTCCTCGAGTAACTCGAGGCAAAATCTTCTGCCTTGAAGCTTCTTTTAATTAATAAAAAAGCTTGCGTTATGTTTTTGCGCAATTATTTGTTTGGCGTGACACAGCGCGCTTCCGGATGAAAACTGCCAGTAAACACAGACGAAGAAGAACCGCTTACATCATCCACAAAGCGGAAGGAGACGCAAACAGTTAGCTGTGTATTGAATTCAGGGAGCGTTCTGTTGCGGGCTGCAAAATGGAAGGGAGCGATAAAAATATATAAAAATTTATGTTAAAGTTTGCTTTTGTTTTTTTTTACATACTTAAAGTCATTTGAAATACCTTTTTTTTGTTTTTGCATCTGAGAAAAGGCTTTAAAATAAGAATGTATGACACTGTAATGCACTTAAGTCATCTCAGTCAACTTTAATCTATTCCTCGTGTTGTGAATAATGAAAATATTTATTTTTGATAAAATCTTGTATGCATTAAAAAAATTAAAGTAGATTTTTCTAAAAAGAAAACCAATTAATATTTGTTTCTCTTATATATTTTACATTGCTGTTTAATTAAGCAAAAGTACATTTTATACGATTAATCAATTATTTTTTTGGTAGAATACTCGATTACTAAAATATTCGATAGCTACAGCCCTAGTCTCATTAGAGGGTAAAGATCCATTTGCTCCTTCTCCGTCAGCCTGCCGTTATGTGTGTGCACACGCGTAATTTGACACTGTGCCCCTCTACACCCACACTCTCTCGACTTTTTGCGCCCAGGTGCTGGAGAGTTTGTGTGTGAAGGGGCACGGTGTTAAATTACGCGCACGCACACACATAACAGGCTGATACAGAGAAGGAGCTAATGGATCTCTCGGCTTCACACACACACACAGCGCCTGTGCGCATAAACAGAAACACTTATCTGTCGAGATTTATTTGTACTTTTTTTAAAAGGTAAAGTGCAGGTTAATTTGCTTTATTTTTACTTTATATTTTGTATTAATTATTTTTATGCATATATTGTTTGGGGCTGTGGAACGAATAATTTGAGTTTGCTTTGATTTACAAGTGTTTTGGAATACGAGCCCACTTCTGGAACGAATTATGCTCGTAATCCAAGGTTCCACTGTAATAAAAAAAGTGTGAAATGATTATTGTCTGCGCCATTCTCCAGTCCAGTAGGTGGCGGTATTGCACCCCACACACACTCATCTGGGTTAAAACACATCATATTTCTGGGACCACACATTAGTTTGAAACAATGGAATATATTTTAGGGAAAATATGCCTGGGATTTAGTGCTGGATGATTGCAAGCTGTTAGGCGAATGTTTTTGTTGAGGTTCAGAAAAAGAAAGAAGAAAGCCAGGAACTTCGCTCTAGCTGTTTTAGCAGCTGTTGCTAGCACTGATGACATCAGCACCCTATGCATGCTCAGAGGCAAAATGTCATATGAATTCCTATCTGTCCATCACTCAAGTCACATGACCGCATATTGGTACTAGGACTGCATACAAAGGTGACTCAGATCAGTTACCGTTTTACCAGCGCAGCACAGCAATCTGGCAACGATAACAATTTTAAAATAGGTAATAAACAGCTCACTATACATTTACTGTTGAGGAACATACATGAGACAAGTTAGTTCCAGTTATCACTTACGCTATAGCAGCTCTATACCAGCCTCATTTTTTTCTTTTTTGAGGTTTTACACAAGTCGCAAAATAAGCAGTATTATACTAAAAGAGAAAGCACACTGCTGTTATTCCAAAAGGTAATAGCCGTCCAAAAAAAAACCAATAAAATAGCACTCTGATCATTTATTCAGCGTAGAATGATGTCTTAATGAGTTTCTGATCAGTTAGATGAACATCAGTACAATAAATGTACTCTGTATATCCACAGGAGCTTGATCTACGTATCCCCAAATACTCCTTCATCCCTGACTTCTGATCCTTACCCAGGATCTTTACAGCTATTCTCCTCAAAGTAAGCGCGTCATTCAGTATTTAAAAATCTGACGACATCTCGTGAGTTGTTCCCAACATCTGAGTGTTTACCTTCCAGAAGAGGATGCTACAGTGTCTGCAGAAGTGGAGCGTGTCGCCGTATTGCTCCTTCTTTGGGTAGTACTTCTGCAGCGTGAAGAACATCAGCTTCCAGTCCACGTGGCCTTTCTCGGACAAAATCAAGTGCCTGCAGAACTGCTCACATAAACACACACACACACACACACACACACACACACACACAATCACTTGTACGCCATTAACCAAACACATGGTTACTGAGAAACACAGCATTTGACTCCTGAAACTCATCACGCCTCTGACTTTGCACCTACACTGCCATCTTGTGGATTTAGAGAGAATAGCATCTCATCAACATCACAAGTCACTATTTCCTCTGGCCAAAAGGGTCCAAAAGGATATTGATTCATTCATCTCTGACAGTAGTTTCAGCTGCAATTTTATATAAATCACAGGTTTGTATGAAATTACAGTTTACAGTACATACTAATAACTAATTGACATCAGGAGCTCTTTCTGTGCCCCTGACCACTTCTATTGCTGTTCTTTTTTTTCTCCAAGATGTTTATTTAACATTTACAGAAGGACTCTCTAGTGTTGGTGCAGTCAGAGTGGTAACAGTCTGAGAACGGTCTTAGGGCTTTATGTTTTTTCTTTAATATGACAAGCTGTATATCTTTGTCTTCCATTTTATTATTATTTTTTATTTTAAAAAAATGTGTGTGCCAAAGAAGCTACTTCTGAAGTTTATGCAACATAGAATTGAACAAGCTTGCTTCCCTAAAAATTTCAAGTTGCTATAACTTCAGCCGTTTTGGGGAGATGATTTTATATGACCTCCAAAAGTGACCATTTTCAGCGTTATACTGTCTCACTTCAAAGAATAATCATTTAAAATACAAATGATTTATATTTCTTTATGAGTAATGATACTAAAATTGGTGCAAAATTCTAGACGCATATGACCTGTAAAAAGTGTGGCTTAAATGAAAGCATTACATGCAAAATGAAGGAAACCCTAAAAATAAATCAGTAGTGTCCGTAACCACGTCAAATTCATGTTGCAATATCTTAATAATTTCGCATTGTAGAAAAATTATTTTTACAGGTTTATGTCTTTTCATGTGAAAACTAAAGTCAGCAAATTTCATTTGAATGACAGTTAAGATCATTGAAAGATTCAAATTTAAAAAATAACAGACTCTACAGATATGAAAGAGCATGGAATTGTGTTCAGCAAATGTGTTTCTTTTTAAATGATAGAAATATAAATTTGTATGTACTGTATGTTTACAAAAATCGAACCATTGATCGGGAGAATCAACAAGAACAAACTAAACCTTAATAATAACCCTTACACACCAGACGAGGATGTGAGAAACCACTTAAACCACTTAACGTCTATTTCCAGTGCCATCATAGCACATTTACTACAGCGCCCACAAAGCAGGTCACACGTCCACACTGTGTCACATGACTAACGTCCCACTGTTCAACCAAACTGAGGAACTCCGTCCACTATAAACCTTTTTCTGCCTCATCTTCAGCACACATACCCTGACACATTACGTTTACGTCGTTATCTGTATTTATTCTTATCATTTTCTATATGTATCATCATTTATACATTTTATTCATCTGCAGTATCTTAATTAAGAGTGTCTATTGTCCACAGTCCCTGCATTTCACCTGTTTCTCAGCAAAGTGGAACTGGCACAGCTTCTTCCACAGCTGCCGGTCCTCGCTGAGCACGTGCAGTGTGGGCGTGGCCTGTCCCAGGTTGATGATGTCGCAGGCATCGCTGAATTTGTACAGGATGTTGTTCTGCATGAGTATTGGAAGGTCACTGAGTGTCATGCCGTTGGAGACTTGCTGGAGACGGGATGATAACGATTGTTATTAAAATATAGACACAGCATATCAGGTAAACGCTCAAAGCTCTCAATGCTAAACTATTCGTTATTTCATCAATACCAGGTAATAATACAGAGCATTGAGGGAGTTCGACACGAGGAAAAAAATTAACTAATAGTTTTGGTTGTGTGTGTTTAGAACATCACGTCATGCTATCAGAAACATGAAATTTCCAATATTCCAATCCTCCATGTAAGGGATAAAACACAACAATGGTGTGCTGTTATAGGAAAATGAGTAACAGTGTGGTGCTATAATGCAACTTTTCTTATTTATTTATTTATTTTTTCTTATTTCTCCCTAATTTAGTCTTATGCAATTTTCACCTGACATCAGGGGCTGTTATGCAACTTGATGCAAAGCAGGGTTTCCATTACCAACTCCAAATTAATTATTTTCCAAACAAAATGTCTAGAATTGTTTTGGATGGATGGATGGATAGACAGAGGCGCTGATTCAGACAGAAAGGCAGACCTAAGGAGAGTATATTGATCAATAAGGAAATCTCAGAGATCCAGCAGTGACCAATCTTGCTTCCCTGAAAACTTCTATGAGTGTTGATACTAAAATTGGTGTAAGCTTCTAAATGAATATAAATATAATATAAAAATTGCTGCTTAAATTGTTTGTTTGTTTTTTTGGTAAAAGCTTAAAAAGCTAGAAATCTGTAGTGTCCGTAACCCTGTCAAATCCATTTTCCAATATCTCAGATATAGTCAATAGACAGCATAATATAAGAACTGACCCAATTTACTAGTGCAATGCTAAGAACAAAAATCTACAAGATATATGAAGTATATAAGCATATAAGTAACAAGAAATTATCATTCAAATTACAAACTACGCATCATAATTCATACCACGCAGTAAACTGCACTTCTGTCTCAGCTGATGGTGTAGAAAAATAATAAGCAACACTAACTGACCAAACAGCTTCAAGCATAAAAAATAAAAAAAAGTGGTCCAACTTAACCTAGCTAACGTTTGTTTTACATTAAGTAGCCAGACAAGTTATAGTGAGCATGCTAACATGCAACGTGCAATAGGTGCATTACAATGTAAGTTTTTTTCTTTTTTCTTTGTTTTTTTATACCTTTGGGATCTGTAGATTGTTGAGCTGCTGTTGCCAGTTCTGAATGGTTTCCAGGCGACAGAGCCAAATGTTGATGTTGCCCACGAGGACAGACTTGCCTACTTCACGGATGAGAGTCCCGAGGACTGAACTGAGGTCCTGCAGTAAGGCTTTGATCAACCGCGGGTTCTGCTGATCATCCAGAGCTAAGTAATGAATAAAATAAAGAAACAAAAATGGAAATAAATAAAATAAAAAGATTCTTCATGCTCCCAGAAGCACAGTTTCACGGTCTGAGTCCTGGAATATGGCCATTCTTTCCATCATGGATAGATGTGATAACCTGGTGATCCAGTACATTGAGTACGTTCAAGCTGACTTCATTTTATGTGCCACATAACGTTGCTGAGTCTAGACCTGAGCAACTGAAGCAACCCCAGATCATAACACTGTCTCCAGAGGCTTGTACATGGACACTATGCATGATGGGTGCATCGCTTCGTGTGCTTGCCTTCTTACAATCTGAACTCATCAGACAACGTGAGCTTTTTTCTTCGTCTGTACCTGTTTCTCATTAATTCATGCCTTAAGTTAGATGTTCTTATACTCTAATTTTTCATACTGTAGGTGACTACAGTGGAACCTTGGATTGCGAGTAACACGGTTTGCGAGTGTTCCGCAAGACGAGCAAGGATTTTTTATAAATTTTGAACTGGAAACCAGGCGAAAGTCTTGGCTTACGAGTACCGAGTATCATGTATCACACATGCACCGAGCGTCACATGATCACAACTGAGCCAATGATTTTTCTCTCTCTTGCGCTGAGGAATTGTGGGTAATCATCTCCCCTGCTGGGTCTTAGAAATTCTGCTCTGTTGCGATTCTTTTCAAAAGGTAAGGTGCTGGTTCATTGTTTTTTTTTTGTTGTTGCTTTTTTTCACTTTACAGCAGTGATTCCGTTAGTATGTGCTCACGCGAGATTTCTTTTTTTCCACTTAAAACAGTGTTTCCGTTGTGTGTGTGTGTTTGTTGTGAAACTTTAAAACTCCTCCTCCCTCCCCCGCAGCTCGCTTTTTATGTGTAAGACGAAGCGAGGGAATGGGCTAATTCCATACACACACACACACACACACACACACACACGGCATCTGTGCACAAACGGAAACACTTATCTGTCGGGATTTATTTTTTACTTTTTTTTTTAAAGGTAAAGTGCAGGTTAATTTGGTTAATTTTTACTTTATATATTGTGTTAATTATTTCTATGTATTTATTGTTTTGAGCTGTGGAACGAATAATTAAGAGTTTTCATTATTTCTTATGGAAAAATTAGGTTTGGTTTATGAGTGTTTTGGAATACGAGCCCACTTCCGGAACAAATTATGCTCGTAATCCAAGGTTCGACTCTTTGTGATTTAAAAACTTAACTCTTAAAAACATGCACTTAAAAAAGGGCAAAAATTTGACGAAGCATGAAGAACTATTCATCAAGACTACTGTGCATTAAACACACCAAGGTTATTCAGGCACTTTGGAAGCAAAATATGATGATAAAAAATGATGGGGCTCAAGACTTTTGCACAGTACTATAATAAGGCAACAAAAAGAGCTGTGAAAAATTATAAAAATAAGAAAGTCTTACATGTTTGGCTTTCTTTAGACACTTCATTTACTTTAGCCTTCGGAAAGAATATTAGTAATATTTATTTTACTTTTTTTTTAACTAAAGAGTGGACGCATGAGATTTCTGAGCAGGAATGTAAAAAAAAACAGTTTCTATTCAAATGTAAAATAAATCATTTCTTATCCTTCAGAAAGAATGACACTGAAAAAAAAAGGAAGGCCTGGATTTTGGTTTCCGGGTCCGTCTCTCACCCTTTCTCACGATCTTCTCCAGGACGTTGAAGTAGTTTTTCTGAGCAGCTCCGCTCAGAGACGTCAGCTGTGACTTGGCAATTAAATGCAGCAGCTACGGAGACGGAAACAAGTCAGTGAGTGAGACAGAGTGGCAGAGGGACATTAGATCTAAAAGAGAAGCAGAACATCACACCTTGACCACGTAGCTGAATCTGCGCAAGTCCTGGATGGCGCTGGAAAAGTCCAGTCTGTTAAAAGCTTCGCCCAGCGTACAATAGCCATGTCTCTGCAACAACACACACACCATACACACATTAAAATAAATAAAATAAAACTGATATGTTTACGGTCGAGCTTTAGGAAGGACCTGAGGAGTGTATGAAGGATGGCTCACCTCTCGTGTGCTCTCTTTCTGGACGTAGATCCACCGCTCCTTGTATAGAACTAAACACAAACAGGGTCATATAGCAACAGAAAAGGTTCTCAGAAAAGCCAAAATAACGACTATATATATATATAT
>QMIH01000004.1:1482616-1497015 GCA_003987875.1 Clarias batrachus | reverse complement strand
TACCAAATTTCATGTCCGTAGGTGTTACAGGGAGCCACATCTCATTCCAGGGGGCGCTGCAGAGCCATTTGGCCACGCCTACTGACGGGGACAGTTTCAGACGTAAATTTTCGCCGGGGGAGAATTTTCTGGAAAGTTTGGGGAGTTTTCGGGCATGTTCAGGCCCTCAAATTAGCAGTTCTTTAGGCACGGCAAAGAATACAGAATAATAATAATAATAATAATAATAATAATAAAAATAATAATAATAATAATAATAATTCCTTCGGTTACAATAGGGCTTCGCACCATCGGTGCTCGGGCCCTAATAATAATAATGTATTGTAGAACAATGTAGTTCTCTTCAAGTTACATTAAAAGACATTCGACAGGATATCTATTAGTCTACCTGAATAACACATTAAAAAAGCATAAACTATTAGTTAACACTGCTTTCAACTCTTGCCTGTTCAATCCTTACTTGTCCAGATTCACTGTTTATACTACCAAAGCATATCTGATAGTGTCTTCATGACCATAAAAGCACACTATCAGATATCCTTTAGCAGTATATACAGTGACTCTGGACAGGTACGCCTTGCCCATCGGTGATGAAACAGACAGAAAGATAAAGTCCTGTTAAGAGCATGTGTAGTTCTGCATGGATATGTCTGAGCATGTGATTTCGCAAAAATGAGTGGCCTTGAGCTACATTTTTTTTACCTGATTCTTGTCTCCCTCTTTTTACCAAATCACAAGTGTGCTTTTGATGATCAATTATTCAAACCAGATGTTTTTTGTACAGTGAGGATTTTATACATAACGTTTTTTATACAATGAAAGAAAGTGACATTTCAAGTCACTAGCATGACGTACAGGAGATAGATCGGGCAAATCTCTGATTCACACATTGCATTGCACTCAACGTGGGTGTTTATTCCAGATCATTTCCTGTCAACACAGTGTTTTTGCATTTTAATAGTATAAAGCATACAGTGTTAATGCACTTTGTCAGTTTAAAAAGGTGTTTGGTAAGTGTTCATGTATAATCGACTAGGTGAGAACACACACACACACACACACACAAACACATGGGCTGGGCATTCTTTCTTCATCCTCGACAGGTATTATGCAATATAAAAGTAAACACTGCTCATGCACGGTCATATTCCTCAGTCTTCTAGAAACACACATTTAGTGCCTGTTGAACTTCGCTTCGTTTTCAAACTTTGTCTCAGAGCTGTCTAGGCTGAGTGTCCAAGTTAAATCATATCTACATTAAAACATCTATTCAATGCAAAAGTCTTTTAAACAATAATATATATAGCATGTATAACAGAATATTTGGGTATTATAGGGTGATTTCTTTCTATTTAAAAAATAAAGATAAATGAGATCAATGTAATAAAATGATACCTATACAGTATATATCGATAATATGTGACATAAGTAACATATTTAATAGCAAAGCCAAGAGATATGTCCTTAAGATCATAATGTATTGAACTTCAAGGAAGATTGAGTAAGATAGAAAGTGCAGTAGAAGAGCCAAACGCTAAGGATTTTGAAGGTCATTTAATTTCTTTAATGGGCAGAAAGACAACGCCGCTTTTATGTTTGCCCATAAAATTTAAACTTAAGCTATTAGAAGAAGATTTGTAGCATAAAGGCATTTTTTTTAAAAAAGAAGAAGAAGAAGAAAGTGAAAATATAAAATAATGCAGTTCACCAAAGGTCATAAAGCGTGGCGAAGTTACGATACATGCACAAAATAATATTATGCTCACAGTTAAACAAATACACTCATTGGACATTTTAAAAGGAACGCTTATTGCTCATGCAATTATTTACGAGGATCGTTCAAGTCAAAACGGGACTTGTCATGACATTTCTGCCCAGAGCACCACTTATAGGAACACAGCTGGGAGTTATTGTCACACTCTCTGTACAGTCCTGATGTCTCTCCAAGTCATTTCCACATGTTTGGGCCAGTAAAGGAGTTCCTGGGAGGCCAGCAGTTCAGACGTGATGGAGTTAGTCGGAGTTCAGTATACTGAGAAAACTTTCCACCTGTATACAAGCTCTAGTGAAAGACTGAGATAAGTGCATCAGTGTAGCACGGGCTTATAAAGAGAAATAAAGAAGAGTTTTTACTCTCATAACTGTGTCTGTTATTCTGTGCAATCAAAGTCCCGGTTTGACTTGAACACATTGTAATTTGCTATTCATGTGGCACTACAGCTATGTAGTTATGCGGATACACAACAAGAGCTTCAAATAATCCTTGACTCAAACATCATGCAAGAATGTGTGATCTTAGTGGTTTTGACAATATGGAATAGTTGTGGTTGCCAGTTTGAGTATTTCAGAAACTGTTAACCTTCCTGGGGTTTTTATACATGACAGTCTCTAGTGTTTCTTTACACACTGAGTGCATAACAAAGCCACTGAACAACATTATATTTTAATGAATTAATATCAGCAGTGCTGTTTTCCTTTCATCCATCCATCCATCTATGACACTTATACTTTGCAGGGCTGTGTGGGTTTAGAGCCTATCCCAGGGCACAAGGCAGGGGAAACACCCTGGATTTGATGACAACGTATTGCATTGCACAAACGCACACACACACACATACATACATATCTAATCGTACGAGCAATTTGGAAACACCAATCAGCCTACATCACATGTTTGTGTACAGTGGAAGGAAACTGGAGTACCTGGAGGACCTCGATCAAGCATGGTGAGATCATGCACACTAAATACACACAGAACAGAGGCGAGATTCGAACCTCCAACTCTGATAGGTAGCCTACAAAGCCGTAACAAAACCATTGATTACATTTCAACAGGTATAATAATACTACTACTCCTACTCCTACTACTACTACTACTAATAATAATAATGCAATAAATGCAAATTAATATAAAGCATGAGGAAAAGTCCTACAGGGCGTGTTGCACCTTTCAATAATTTTTGAAGAAAGACATAAAAATTAAAGTTTCTGTGAGAAAGTCATAAAATATATCACATTGCTGCTGAATTCTCGAATCTGATTGGTCAGCAGGGTTTAATCAGATAATACACAGCTTACACAAAGTTATAATTTAACCAAGAACCAAGTTTACTTATTAATACTTGGTATAATCTAGTGCTTTCTGTAAAGAAGGTCATTCATTAACCATTTAATTATAGAAGGAGTCTCCAGTTTCAGCACTTCAAGTAACAGTAAAAAATAATAACAATTAATGACAATGAATGGTTTCTTAGCAACACCACAAGCTGTTTTGTATCTTATAAACTTGAGATTTTCTAGCTGCTATAGTACAAGTGATAACTAAAACTTGTTGAACCACCAAACCTTAACCTTTTGTTATGAGCAAATACAAATAATGTGATTTCATTCATTTATACATAAAAGAAAAATTGTGTAACTGTTGGAAAATTGCTGCAGTATAAGAGGAATGAGACACTCTCGGCACGATATCATAAAAAAATTATGTGTTTCGAGTTCTGGTCATTATTTTCCTACTGTACTGTATAACAGCACACGACCAAAATGTTATATTCTTTCTTTATATACAAACCGTAACAATACTGTAACCGTACATAACTGTGCAATCGTAAATAAATCTAGTTGTTAATATATTCATATTTATTTCTACCTGTTGACGCATAGAATGTTTTCAAGCTATTGCTGCTCTCAGGCCAAACGGCATAATAAAATCTTCAGTGGCCTTTGCAGCACAGGAAATGCTAAAAGTCATGAACAGGAAATAACACACATGCCTATAAATAAGTACGCTGGTGTTTACTAGTAAATTGTTCCTGTATGTTTTTTCAACCTGATACAATATATTTAAAAAGAAAAAAAAATACTTGAAATGACATAATTTCTGATAAATTAGGACTTTTGTGAAGCCAGGTTTCTCTCTAGTTCCAAAACAACAATAAAAAAAAGACAATACTGAAAGGGTGAAACCACCAAATCTCAAAAACAATAGAAAAGTGGTATTATTTTTGAAGGTTTTTTAAAATACAGTAGATATCTCACTCACTCATCGTCTATATCACTTGATCCTGTATATAGTGTCGCAGGGGGTCTGGAATCTATCCCACTAGACCTAGGGGACAGATCAAGGTACACCCTGGACGAGGTGCCAATCCATCATATGGCACACACATTCACACACACTCACTGGTTCATTCACTCACTAAAAGCAATTTGGGAACGGAAATTAGCCTAATCTGAATGTCTTTGGACTGTGGGAGGACTGTGGGAGTACCCAGAGGAAACACACCAAGCACGGGGAGAACATGCAAACTCCATGCACACAGACCTGAGGTGGGAATCGAACCCAGACCCTGGACATGCAAGGTGACAGTGCTAACCACTAAGCCATCATTGGGGGGGGGGGGGGACTTTTAAAACTTTTTAGAAATAACTTTTTTTTTTTTCATGGATATATATATAATCTAGTGTTTAATCATAGTGATTTTTGAGCTGAAAAGTCTTTTCAGCCTAACCATGAATAAAATCCACCAGCCAGAAAAGCAGGTTCACTAATAGGGGAAGGACATGGGACGTGCCCTACACCTGGTAGCAGTTTCACTTTTGGAGAATTTGTGGTGCTTTGGAAGTGATATTCCTCGTATGCATTTCCCACCTCAGGAAGTTTGATGCTAGGACATTTTCTCTTTGCTTTGCTACTTTAACTGCACTTTTACATGTGAAATGTCACCCAGAGAGGTTTATGGTTTAGGAAATTTAACTGTTTTAAGCCACCACTGCCCCAAGACTGTATAATACTAATTCTGCTAGCCTGTCTATGGAATTTTAGCATAGTGCTAATTACTCAGGGCTAGTGCATGTTAAATGCACTCATTAGCTTGTTAGGTTTATGACTATATTTATGTAGATTTTACAAAGATAAACAGTTTTACAATTCTTTTATACATGTCAGACTGGACCATTTCTGTTGGCCATGGAGTGCAGTGATTTCTAAATTTCAGCCTTGCCATGGACCATCATAGATTTACTCAAGTATATTTAGTCCCAGACATACGAATGAGTTCCGTTCTGGGAGCATGTTCGTAAGGCGGATTAGTTCGTAAGTCCGACAACATGAGTCTTATACACCTTTTACACAAATATACAATGTTATTGTATATACACTCTTGCGTGACTGCGCATCCGAATCGCGAGTGGAATCCCGGTGACTCGGTGAGTGTATGTTATGAGATTGTAGAAGAATTTGACTAAGATGTCATTTTTTGCAGTATGAGCGGACATGTTGATTGGGCGTCATTTTTGGAACATGGGAAGGAACTGGTAGTGTACTGGTAGTCCACCAGTTTGATGTTGAAATTGTCAACTGTGGTGATATTTTCTGTAACTTGTTGTATGCGGGGAATTACAAGTTGAAACTCTACCTTGATGCTGCATTTATCTGGAACATGTAAACTGAACCTTTGTGTAACATCTGGTTCGGAAAAGTGCAGGTAGTCTTTCTCATTTATGTTGTTAGCACAAAGACATCTCATCACTCCTCTGGACGTAATTAGAGTACTGTAGTTGCTGCTGAATTCATCCTCTCAACTCTGTAAACAAACACCTTAAAAAAATATCAACAGGCCATGCAGAAAAACTATTTAAGGTGGTGAAGAAGCTGCAGATGTTGTATGGCACATCTGGATTTCTTCCCTGCCAGTGAAGAATTAACACCTGGTGTTAGCGTCCGTAGGTGTTCAGGATTTTGTGTCTAATCCAAATCTCGCAGCATTTTCCCAGACTGACTTGCATTTCTGCAGCTGTACAGCCATTTGATGACTCGAGCGTTGCGCTCTATAACTGATGAACCTTGCTGCCGTGTCTCTTTCACTTCTTCCTCTTGAAGACCATCGGCATCACCGCTGGTGTGTGAAATCTCTCCGTCTGATGTCGCCACGCTTACACTCCGGATCTTTCCTGTGGCACACCACAAAATATTGTTACCATCTGTCTTTTATGGATCTTCGAAATAAATATTGATATATAGAATGTTTAAGGGGAAAAAACTATTCACATACAATGCCTGGCAAAAAAGTCCTATCTGTTCCCATCTTGAAGTTTTTGTCTTCCTCTATCTCTTTCTCTGTCCCTGTCTCCATCAGGCCTTTGCTGTCTTTGTTTCTGTCTGTCTCTGTCCTTATCTACCTCTCACTGTTTCTGGGAAAGTGTCTTTTCCCGTCTTTTTTTAGGATCTTCCTTTCTGTGGCTCAGTTTCTCTCTGCCTTTTTCTATGTTTATGTCTGTTTGACTCTGTTTCCGTTTGTCTCGCTGTCTGTCTCTGTCTCTCTCTTTCTGTGTCCCTGCCTCCTAGTCTCTGTTTTTGTCTCCTTCTATCTCTGTCTCTGTCCCTGTCTCCATCTGGCTTCCTCTGTCTTTGTCCCTGTTTTGCTCAATCTGTCTCTCCCTGTCCCTGTCTCCATCTATCTCCCTCTGTCTCTGTCTCCATATGTCTTTTCCTGTCTCTGCCCTTTTTCGGTCTCTCTGTTTCTATCTTCCTCTGTCTCTAATTCTGTCTCCCTCTGTCTGTGTCTCTCTCTGTCCAGGGCTTCCTCTGTCCCTGTCTTCCTCAGTCTCTCTCTATGTCTTCCTTTATTACTGTCGATCTCCTTGTCTGTGTCCTAGTCCCTCTGTCTATCTTTTTCCCTGTCTCTAACTATCTTTCTCTCTGTCAATGTCTCCTTCTAGTTCTGTCACTTTCTTCCTCTGGCCCAGTCTCCCTCAGTCTCTGGTTCTGTCTCCCTCTATCTCTATATCTCTACCTGTCTCCATCTGTCTTCCTCCAATCTCTGATTCTGTCTCCCTTTGTCTCTGTCTCTCTCTTTCTATCGCTGCCTCCCTCTGTGTCTTTTCCTATATTATATTAATGTATGTATAAAACTCAATATTTTAAACGATCAGTTGCTCAAAATAAAAAATAAAAATAATCATGACACATTTACTTTTCTTTTGCCATGTCATCTTTTGCACACTGTGTTATTTTAGTAAAATATCACACTACCACTTTGGCATCAGCTCACTTTGGTTGTAATGGCCCAGTGTCATGGAGGAAAAGCTCAATTCATAACCACAGATTCTGAATATTATTATTATTATTACTATTATTATTATTATTATGAGAGTGTAGTGGAGCGAGACTGAGTCTGTATTCACACAAGGTGCAGAAATGATAAATTATAGGGCTTTTAAATACGTAGCAAGATAAATAAGTAAGGCAGTGGAATCCTGGAGAGTGTTCCATTTATACACCAAAAACCAAAAAAGAGACACCTGTAAGATAAACCTGGATTTGATTGAAAGATTGATTTGATTGATTTGACTGATTGATTGATTTAGGGGGGGAAACATGTAAAACATTCTGTGATCAACATCTGGTGCAAATCCCTACTGTAGGAAAGGACAAGTTTATCTGAGAGTGAAGAGAAATTTTCCTTTCCTCCACCCCTTTCCTCGCCTTTGGCCCAGTATCCCTCTGTCAATGTGTCCCTTTTTCTTCATCTCTGTCCCTGTCTCCGTCTCTGATTCTATCCCCCTTTGTCTTCCTCTTTTTGTCTTTTCTTTGTCACCTTTTCTCTCTCTCTCTCTCTCTCTCTGTTCCTATCTCCATCTGCCTCTGCTTGTTTGATTTACTGATTAATTGATTGATTGATTGATTGATTGATTGAGGGGGGGGGGTGTAATGATGCTGCTTTCAACATCTGGTGCAGACCCCTACCGTAGGAAAGGTCACGCTCGTCCGAGCGCGAGGAGAAGTTGTCCTTGCCCAGGGTCTCCACGACGTCGCTCTCCAGGCCGCAGTACGTGAAGAACGCGTCGAAGTCGGCGAAGTTTCTGGAGTAGCGCGAGCTGATGTCGGAATGCGAGCGCGACACCCCTTTCCTGGCGCGCTCCGACTCGGACCCTCCTCCTCCTCCTCCTCCTCCTCTCTCGATGGCTCTCCTGGCCAGGTTGATGCGCCCCGGGCGCCGCCGCAACACGCCGCCCTCGTTGTCGTTATCTTTGTCTTTATCTCCATCGTCCGTGCGCGCCTGTCCCTGGTCCGAGTCGGACGAGCTGTCAGCGCGCGCGCCCGCCGAGACCGGAGCGCCCGCGTCGTTCCTCTCTCGCAGTGATTTCAGCAGTGTGCGCTTGCGCCGGTAGTTCGCACCCGGTGCTCCCCTGCGCAGGTCGCACTTCTGCCTGTACAGTAACACCGAGTCTGGTCTGCTTTTGGAGCTGTTCCGCTTCACGCTGATTTCCTGCTGCTCGGGTGTACCGGAAGTTGGTGTGCTCTGCTCGGTGGGCCCTGGGCCGCACGGGGACCCGGTGTCCCCGGTAACCGTCTCCGGGGTGGGAGCAGGTGATGGACCCGACACCTGTGGAGTCTTGACGTAGTTGGGCTTCGTGGCTGCGAGTCTTTCCGCTGCACTCACGCGCCCGCTGCCCTCGCGCTGCAGCTCCATCTGCTTCCTCAGGTACCCGGGGCCCTTCTCCAGGATCCGCGACGCGCCCAGCATTGTGCACCGCTCACCTTCCTCACACACACACACACGGCTAGAACATTACAAACGAGGTTTAAACCGATTCACAATCTCAGTCAGTGAGAAAGATCTGGACTTTGTATCTACTCTTCGTAGAGTCGGTCCTGTCGCAACACGTTACCGCTCCAAGCATGCGCTCTTCATACACACACACACACACACACACCTTTACCTGGGATTGTTTTTACACATGTCTCCTCCTCTCACACACCCTTAGCTTACACATTCCTACGCCTCCTCTTTCCTCCTACTGACTTCTCTTTCACACACACACACACATTTTGTTATAAGCAAGCGACACAAACAGGAGATTAGTGACACAAACCGGACTCACTCTTTCACGTCCACTGTCTCTGTAGCAAATGTCTCACTCTAAACACTTTACTCTCTCTCACTCTTTGTTTCACTCTTTCACAACACGTGTTTGTGAGTCTCATTGCTTCTTCAGATCCTCACTTCTGTCCTCGTCTCTCTCTCTCTGACTTTGCTCTCTCACTGCCTTTGATCTTATATCTGTCCTTTTACCTCTCTCTCTCCGTGTCTCTTTGCCTCTGTCCCTCTCTCTGTCTCTCTGTCTCTTTACATGTCTGTCACTTTCTTCACTTTTTTTCCCCGCCTCTGTTCTTACCTCCCTGTGTCTCTATCCCAGTCTTGCTTCGACTTTTTTTTTATGTCTCTCTCTGTCCCATATTTATTTTATTTTTGTCCCTGTCTCCCCTCTCCGTCACTGTGTTTCCAGCTCTGGCCTTGCCTCAATGCCTCTTTCTTTATGCGCTTATCTCTGACCCACTCTCTCTGTTTGTCTCTTTGCCTATGCCTCTCTTTCTGTCCCCTATCACTCTGTGATTGTCTCTTTCCATGTCTTTTTCTTTTCTTTTCTTTTCTGTCTCTATTCCTACCTCCCTCTGTCCCTATATGTCTTGCAATTACTTTTTTCTGTGTTGCTCTGTTCAGTCTCCCTGTCTCGCATTATATCTGTCCCTCTGTTCAGTTGCCTTCTTGGTCTACATCTGTCCCTGTTTTTCCAGCTTTGGTGTTGTGTCTAATTGCCTGTTCCTCGTTCCTTTGCAATTCTCTCTCTCTCTCTCTCTCTCTCTCTCTCTCTCTCTCTCTCTCTCTCTCTCTTTGCCACTGTTTCTCTACTCTCTGCCTTGTCTCTTTCCATACCTTTTTTCACTTTCTTTATCGACCTCTGTTCCTATCTCCCTCTGTCTTTATTCCAGTCTCTCTCTGTCCCATCTCTCTCGATCTCTGTCCCTGTCTCCCTCATCACTACCCCTGTCTCTCATTATCTCCTGACACCCCTGTCTCTTTTCCTGTCTTTCCCTGTCCCTATTTTTCTATCTTAGGCCTTGTGACTAATATCATACCCATTCTCTCTCTCCCTCTCTCATTCTCCCTCATTGGTTGTCTCTTGTCTCCCTTTCCATACAAGTGTCAGAGTCCCTAATTGTCTGTCTTTAAATACCTTGAGGAGACAAAATATGACTAATGTTATAATCAGCAGAACAACGCCTATGTACTGTACAGTACATCTGTGACTTACAATATACAAAAACACTTAATTAAAATGGCCAGCAGAGGGCAGTATCTTAGTGCTGAACGAGTGTGTGTTTTATATCTTGATGTCCCTATAGGGATGGGGATATCTTGACAGTTTCGTCCTTGCAGCTGCTTCACACAATGAAAATTGGAGTGTTTATTAAAGTTTTATGAAAGGAGGTAAAGTGGCAGCTCGGCAGGTTAAGGCTCTGGGTTACTTAGCAGAAGGTTGATAGCTCAAGCCCAGATCCACCAAGATGCTACTGTTAGGCCCTTGAGTAAGGCTCTTAACCCTGTGCTTCATAACATGCTGGAGGAAATGCAAAGAATTTTTTTTTAACTGTGCTGTAATGTATATGTGACAAATAATGTCTAAAATGTTGTGCTTTAATTACTGAGTGTTTGTATCAGTGTTAGATTTGAGTGTAGTATAGTATTAATATATATGATATTAATAATGATAATAATAGAAGGTCCTTACAGAGATAGAATGTGTGTGTGTGTGTGTGTGTGTGTGTGTGTGCATGCATGTTCATGCGTGTTGCACGTACAGGAGTGTATTCTAATATGAGGTTAAACCTTTGTATAAGTGCGTCGATTTCATGACGCAAAACATAATTGCCGCTCGCTCTGAGTACCACGGGAACATTTGAAGATAAGTATCTTTCTCTAAAATGTCTCTTTTATCACCTGAAGTGATTCCCTCCCACAAACACAGCTTTGATCATCGTTCATTCAAAGATTGCACTAATCATATTCATCAGAGAGGATGACTCAGGCGCGTGACCTGCACCAGAGTGGGTGCTGGGTTATGTAAAAACCTCACAGGGCCGGCGGAGCTGGATGGCTGACTTGTGGAGGTCAAACGCCGCATGATATGACATTTGGCTGTGGTGAGTTTATCAATGTTCCACTTAGTGTTATCAGCGGAGAGCGCTCTTATCAGTGGAAAGTTAACCAGGAGGCCAGTTTACAGTCTCGCACCAGCTTTCTCAAACTTCCATGGGACAAAAATTCATACTCTGGTAGATAGTTATATCAGAGATATAGGAAACACTGACATTATTCATATAGACGATCCTTGACATGAGGAATGAGTACTAATGAGTCAATTATAGCCAGATGAGTTCATTAGACCTTGTAACTAAAGTTTCCCAAAAAGGGTTTGCACACAATTTCTTTTCTTTCTTTCTATTTATAAGTTAATCTATATAAATAAAAGAAAGATCTTGCCTGTACATTGGTCAGAACTTGCTCTTTCAATGATATCTTTACGCTTCATACATTGGAGGACCTGAAATCTGTCTCTGAAAAATTTCCGCCTGTCTGTCCAGCCGGATTTTGTCTCAGCATAACGCAAAACTGGCTGGACAGAATTGAATTAACTTTGGCAGTATGTAGGTTTTATGGCCAGTTCTGTGCTAGATTAAAAAACTGAAGTTTTGAAAACATACTGCGCATAGGGCAAACTGTATATGGTCTTAAATCGAGAATTTATTTCAGATTTTGTAGTACTTACATATCTGCCTGAAGTTTAACCTGCACTATAAATGCAATCCAAATGTTGAATTTAATATTTGTGTTACTAATTGCAATTTTTTTATTTATTTCAGATCTCCTCTTTTTCTTAATGTTATTATTAATAAAAGAAACGTAAAAAAAAAATCTGACATCATTTTGGCATTTTATTTTAATCAGATGTTTTTATTTTAGCAAGAGTGATATAAATGTTCCAAAACAAAAAGATTAAACGTATGACGAATTAATGATTAATATAAAAGTCTGCAAAAAAAAATAATAATAATAATAAATGAGTTTCCAGCTGTGTCCTAAAGTTGATAAGGCAGAGGCTGAATAATGACTATCTGAGCACAAAGTGGTTCAGATCAGATAAAACCCAGGCTCATGCTTCTCCACTTTTCTTCTAATGAAGACTTCAGATCTGCTCTGATAAGGAAAATATTCTCTTGATGCAGCGCAAAATGCAAAAAATAAATAAAATTGTCCATGCTCAATTGATTCAATTTGAGATATTAATATGTCCTTGAGATTCTGTAATTTTGGGTGATATTATTATGAGATAAACTTGTTCCCATCACTGCTAGTTAGCTGATTAGAAACCCATGTAAAATTGTACTATGATATGGTGCATACTATAGATTTTCCTTATATACAGTATATATATCATATTATTACAGGTATGCACCATTTAACCAACAGCTACCCACACACAGCATGTGCGTCTCATGTCTCTTGTGCGTATTTAAAGTTTTGTACGGTTATTTCTTTGCTTCAACACAGTGCTTTCACTACAGTATCATGGCTTGTATAACACGAAGTTCAAACAGCATCAAAATCACATGATGTCCTATTTCACAAAATGTATTGCATAAATTGAGCCACATATTCACTCAGAAAGTTTAGACACCCCTTCTACTGTAATTCAATGGTCTTCGCTGATTTTTTTGTTTGTTTCTAAACAGTAAAATGATGCTGAAGGCGTCCAAAAGATGCAATAATCCACTGTGAACAGTTTGATATAGAGATGTGTCCGCTACATATGCTCTGTATGCATTCTGTTTGTTAATTGGTGATTTCTGCAGCTGGTGACTCTAAATGAACTTCTCCTCTGCAGCAGTGGTAAGTCTTGGTCTTGCTTTCCTGGGAAGGTCTTCATGAGAGACAGTTTCGTCATGGCGCTTGATGGGTTTTGCAAATTCAAAACTACTGCAGAACAGCCGAGCGTCATGTCTTAAAATATCAAGTGACTGTTGATGATGTTGTTAATTAATTATATAATTCCATATATGGTATGTGCTAGTTTTGAAATCTCCATTATTGTTCTAGAATGCAGGAAATAAATCTAATGTTTTAAATATCACAGAGCATACCTCCCAGAGTCACCAGGTATGAATAATGTTTACAGGACAGAGTGCTGGGTCAACAATTACATTTTCTGTTGACTAAAATCCAGATGGCACCCTCTTCAGAACCCGATGACGTCATAAAAACCCACCAAACAGCTGAAATAATGGCACTGTGGGCAATTTGCTCTAGTATAAAGGGAATAAAACACTTCAGAATGTGTTGTTGTGGTAATACACCCTGAATGGGATGCCAGGTCACACACACTCACAAATTCACATACTCATTCACAAACTCATAGCCATTTCACATAGTGAAATGAAGATCAAACGTGCGCCAAAGCAATGTCCTGATTTAAATATTGATCAATGTGCATTGTACAGTATATTATATGATTGTTTATGTTATTGGGATTTATGAGGATATCTATAATAGCAGAACGTCCTCGTACAGATTGTTCTTGATGAATAAATGTGCTGATTTGGACTTTATAGATAGGATTCAGATCAATCTATAGGTGTAAGCATTTATATACAGTAGGAGAAAAAGGCAGAGCGGTGAAATCATATAAAATCTATATTTTAATGTTAACTGTGGAAAAATAAGAGGTGCCATAAAGCAAATAGAGAGTCCCAGAACTACACAGCTGACACCGTCAATCTGTAGGTCTTTATTCACAACAGAATTTCAACCCATGAGTCATTTTAAAGTGCAGTTTCCTTTCTAAAAACAAAAAAAAAAACAAGTGGTGTTTATCCTCTGTTCTGAGTTTGACCCATAATCAAAGCCTGGCAAGAACAAACATTGTTACATTCCAAACTGAAAAAGTGTGTGAAGGATTTGTGGAAAATATGCTGTTGTGAATTATTTCAAAATGCATCATTGAATAATAAATTGGCACTTTAGAGGGAGAAAAAAAAGTACTGTATATTAAACAATTTGTACGGTACACTTTTTGTTCTAGTCTAGCACCACAGTTCTTACTTGTGCATCATTAAAAATATATTAAACTATATACACTTTACTGTTTTTACTTAAGCCTTTATTTTCTCACAATATACATTACTACATAGTGAAATTCGTTCTTTAGGTATCCCAGCTTTAGGGCTCAGGGTCAGACATGACCCAGATCCCCTGGAGCAGATCGAGTTAGGGGCCTCACTCAAGGGCCCAACAGCAGGAACTCACCAGTGCTGGGGTTATGTTTCATTGACATAAATTTCATTAACACACTGCCATGTCATAGTCATGCCATCATTTCCTCATTAACGAAAGTGAACCATGTGTGTACAATCAGTAATTGAGTGGTGGTAATATTATAAAAGTGAGCTTTCTTAAAGAGCAAAGTGAGCTCCTGGTCTCCAGTTAAACACATATTTTGTTAGAAATTTAGTCTGCCAAAATTAGTTTCCCAAAATTGGAAAACACACACACACACAC
>QMIH01000004.1:1450187-1471488 GCA_003987875.1 Clarias batrachus | reverse complement strand
GGATGGTTGGATAGATGGACGGATGGATCGTTGGATGGATGGACGGATGGGAGGTTGGATGAACGGACGGATGGATGGATGGGTTGGTCGGTCGGTCGGTCGGTTGGTTGGTTAAACAGATGAATGGTTGGTTGGATGGATGGGTGGATGGATGGATGGTTAATTGGCTGTATGGTTGGTTGAATAGGTGGTTGGTTAAATGGATGGATGGCTGGATGGCTGGATACTTTGTTGGTTGGCTGGATAGAGGGGTGGTTGGCTTGTTGGTTTATTGATGTTGAAGGAAGTTTCCAATATCCAGTAGCAAGGATGTTGACAGCAGTGCCAAAGTGGATGGTGAAAGACTGAGGTAGTGCAAGTCAATGCAAATAAGTGTACATGATGTGTAAATAAATAAACAATCAAGCAGCGTGAAAGCAGTAGTGCATAAAAATTTATGAATTTTTAATCAGATGTGGTAGTTAACAGGGTAAAGGTCTTGGAGCGGCCTTAAGGGGGCGCTATACACGCTCTACCCAGATTTGTAAAAGATAAAAATGTTGAACGTCATGAACTGAAGTGACGTAGAAGTGAATGCTTTTCTGTGGCTTTTTATAAAAGTGTTAAATGTAGGCAGAGATTCTTTAAATGCAGTAACCTTTTAATAAATTAGTTCCTCAATCATCAAGATGTCTTCAGTAAGCACTTGCTCAATGTTATAGTGGATTCGAACCCAGTGCATGAAAAGATGTAGCCCCTGTTAAATCAGGAATATTGCATTCCTCAGCAGTGACGGCTGGTGCAGAAAGAATTTGGGAGGGCGCAAACAAAATTTAAATAAAATTTGTAATACTTGCCTGTAAATAGGCATTTATCCAGTGATTAAGCATCATTACTACTAGCATAAAATAAAGGCAGACTCGCATCGCATCCAGTCAGCAGCTCCGCTTGCCATAAGAAGTGCTGGAAAAGACTCGTTGAGAATAGTCCAATCACATGAGCCCAATATTTAAAAACAATATGATTCGCTAAGAACAAAAGTGGGAGGATTCAGGGCGCACAGTGCTGCGCCCGAAAGATTATTTGAAATGATCCAATCAGAGCTCAGCCTCAAGTCACATGCTTTTCAAAGATTTACGTGCCTACATAGACACTCGTTTGTCCGGCGCCCTGCGTCCACGAACACAAATGAACGTACTGTAATACAGTTTAGATTTTTTTTAATTGCAAATAAATTATATTAAGAAATACAGCGGAATATTGTGACTAAATGACTTTATTTCATTACTAAAATTAGTAATTATTATGTTAAATAATTACATGTTAAAGTAGCGTTCTTCTCTGCCTAACTTTAAGGGGGGCGGTATTGACCGCCGCCACTGTTCCTCAGAGCTCTGTTTTAAGGGAATGGACACGGATTCAGGGGTCATAGTGTAATTATCACACCTTTATGATGGAACAAAGCCTGAAAACACCATGTTTTTGTCTTTGTTGATGCCTTTGTCAACCACACGTAATTTTTTTGTTGCAGGGAAGCGAGAAGGACTTCGAGACAGTGTATGAACAGTGTGTGCGGTGCTGCAGAGCCTTCCTGGAGAAAAACTCCTAAAACACACACAGCTGTTTTATTATATGACGTGTGTAATAAGTATTGTACATGGTGTCCCAAAAGTCTTCATATATAAAGGAATTCCCTCATGGTTAGATGTTAAATGTTCTGCGGTCGGTCGCCATGGCTGTGTGGAGTTGCATCCAACTGATTAGTATTTTTTTGTTTTTTGAGTAAGGACAAGCTAAGACTTTTAGGACACCCTGAAGTATGAATAACAGATTGCACTTAGTTTAAACTATATGCACACACACATATCTGCTGTTCGAGAGTGATGTTGTAATAGGAAGATTAAGTTTATTTCAATGTGGTACGTGTGCTAATGTGTGCAAAGACATGCTGACCTCTTCATCTCGGAGGGAACAAAACAAAACAATAAACCTGATGACAGAATCTCAGCGTATGTCTTTTCTTTAATCTTCTTTGATGGATTTGATTCCAAAGGTTCTGTGCTAAACTTGAGACCAATGTAAAGTTTCTCGTCCTCCAGCCGTCCCCCTCCTTTCCAGAGCAGTTATGGATTCAGATGCACAATAACAAACATCGATTGTTCACATTTCCGCCTCGGGCGACTGCGGCTGAGCGTTGGCCGTTTAATCGGAAGGAGAAAAGGCAGGAACTGGTAGAAATCAGATCTGCACTGGAGAAAAAGCAAGGAGCGATGGTAGAAGGGCTTAATTGCTTTCTTCTTTCGTCTTCATTGCGTTTTCACTTTCTCTTTCCTCCTCCTGGCTGAGGGTTACAGCTTTATAGGGTTTTCTGTTCGAATTCTGCGTCAGGTTTGTGTACAAGTTACGCATATTCCGTTATGATCTTTTGAAATATAAATTAAATCTAGAACCTTTAATGTCTGTTAGTTCGGTGTTCCATCAAGCGTTTGCCAAGTTGTGCATAGAACCCTCAAAGTTTCTGAACATCCCGTTTACTACACATCTTCATTTTTTTTTTCCTTAAGGAACATTTTCCTCTAATAATACATTATTACAGTAAGTGAAAAATGTTTAGCTAGAGAACCTTAATTCATCTAAATTAGGAGCAACACGTAATATGAACCCTTTTAACCTCTCACAGCTGTTTTAATAACAGGTAACATTGACACAGGCGTTTCCATGATGTAAAAAGCTTTCGAAATGGTTAAATATAAAACCTCTAAGAGTTATCCTGTTATCCTTCTAGGAAAATCTTTAAAAGTTGTATGTAGAACCCTGCAACCTTATAGAAAGCTGAATTTTTTTTAAACAAATCACAAAAAGCTCCTGAGACACTGTCTGCCCTAGAGGCGGCTTGTACCGCAATGTCGGATTCTGCACACAGAAAAACTGGGATATATGAAGAATTAAGAATTTCCCTGTGCAGTGGAAGCTAGATATTGCTGAACTGTCAACTTTGTGACAGAAGGGAACGCATGAAGCGATGCACCCATCATGCATAGTGTCCACTGTACGAGCCTCTGGAGGCGGGGTTATGATGTGGCTGTGTTTCTGAGTTACTGATCTGAAGGTTGCCGGTTCAAACCCCATCTCTATCATATTGCTGCTGAGCAAGGCCCATAACCCTGTCTGCTCCAGAATTTCACTGACAAATTAAGGCTTGTCTTAATATCTTGGTCTGATATTTTTTATTGCTCAGGACGAACTATAGGCTGCATTCACATCACAAGCCACACGCTTTCCAATTCTCATTTTTCTTCTCTTTTTTTTTTTTTGGTCATGACTCATTCATACTGATAACCGCAAGTGACATTTATCCGACTTTAATGTGGATGCCACGCATGATGATGACATCAGCACCAACACATATGCAGAGGCAAAAAGTCACATGACCGTGTGTCAGATATAAATCTCATCTAGGACCACATACGAAATTGACTGATCTGAAACACCCATATATTTTCAGGGTTTTTTTTTTTTCCTGTTGTATCCAAGAGTCTACTCTAGGCGGCACGGTGGTGTAGTGGTTAGCAATGTCGCCTTGCACCTCTAGGGCCCGGGTTCGATTCTTGTCTCTGTGTGCATGGGGTTTGCAGGTTCTTTGGTGGGTTTCCTCCGGGTACTCCGGTTTCCTCCCACAGTCCAAAGACCTGCAGATTAGGCTAATTGGCGTTCCCAATTTGTCCTTAGTGTGTGTATGTGTGTGTGCTCTGCGATGGATTGGCACCCTGTCCAGGGTGTACCCCACCTCGTGCCCTAAGTCTCCTGGGATAGGCTCCAGGCCTCCCGCGACCTTGAATACAGGATTAAGCGGTATAGAAGAGTGAGTCTACTCTAGAATCATGTTTACACACCTGTTCATATTCCATTTGAAAGCAAAAGTTTAATTATTGAAATTACTATTCAATAAAACCTTTTTAAATGTGTCATTTTCCTTTCAGGAAAAATACAATGACCTGTACACTCTTAAGCAGGAAAAAAGGTTCAATCTAAAGCCGTTATTTCATTCTGCTTTTCGAATTTTGAGTTTTTAATTGAAATAACTGTGGTCAATCAAAAGTCCCGGTTTGACTTGAACGACCCTTGTAGAAAGGATTTCACCTGTTTGTTTTTTTTGTTTGTTTGTTTAACTGTTTAAAGAACCCTACAAGGGCCTATTAAATCCTGTTCATTAAAAATATGCTTTAAAACGCTGAATGTCCTGTTATTAATTGTATTAATTAGGGATTTTTCTTAATTAATGAAGTAATGCATTAAAAAGAAATGTCCATCGACTTAGGCTATGAATCTTCTTTATACAGACATGTTTTCTATACTCCTCCCAGAAATGATTCATGGTCACAGAGTGTAGCAATCATATAATTTATTTTAAATATACTTTCTCTTAAATATTTATACGTCTCCCTTCACGTCACAGCTCTAACTGACACGTACAGCCTTACGCATTTGCTACAGGGATTTTAACTCTCCTTTATGTACAGTATTTACACATGAATTTTCGGTTTATACCTCTATACATCATGTACATTAAAATATATGGACTATAATCACATATACAGTACACACACACATTCGGGTCAACAAACATCTGGTCGTATTACAGACGTATGCTGGAGAGATGAAAAGCATCAGGATGAAAATAAGTTAGCAGGAACTTCCTGATCTGGAAATAACGCCATCTTTCATCTTGTTGTTCTTTTTTTCCTTTATGCAACATAATGACATCGAGAGTGTCCATCTGTTATCAGGACAAAAGACAAACCCAAGACGATCCTTTTCTCTTGGAACCCATGAAGATCCGGTTTTAAGCTCAAAAAAACGTTTCGATGTAGCTCTGCTGTGTTTGCATCTCAGATAAGTTTACAAGAAATGCGTCCATTTTACTCCATCATCATCATCATCATCATCATCTCCGTTAGGCGCTAAGTCTGTCCTTTCGTCTGTCCGCGTGTGTCCTCTGCGGGAGCCAAGTCGTGTCCTGGACGGAAATTGCTGATTAGATGGAATGATGAAAGGTTGTCCAAAAGGCACTTGAGTTTTTCACTGTTTCCTCCTGGTTTGGCGTGAACCTGCTAAAGAAGATAAAAAAAGAAACAAGCTTAGTGGTATGAACGGTATAAATATCCTCGGATGCTTCTAAAGTCTTTTTTGAATGGTCTGGTGGTTTTATCACCTACAGTACAGTACATAAGTCCTGAAACATTCACATACTGTACTCATTCACACCTGGGGAGAATTTAGCCTAACATTTTTGGGAGGAAACCAAAGAACCCAGAGGAAAAACAGGTTCTCCCACAAACAAAAACAAAAACAAAAAAGTCAGTGGATGAACAGAGTATTTTAAACTGCCTCCCAGGTGGGTATCTAGAAGTTGAGCCATTGCAACCGGATTGGGAAAGTTTGCTTCCAGTACCAGATATATTTATATGGGGAATATACAGTGTAGGTGAAAATTAACTAGGCATTAAAAATTGGTCCATATTTCTAATACTAATGAATTAAAACTAATTGAATATATGTACACAGGAGGATTTTCCTTCTCCTGAAGTGGAGAGATCTGGAGGCCATTTATGAGTCATGCTGGTCTAATCACAGTAAGAGTCTGGTGCACCATCCAGCGATACTCTGGTCATACTACAAGTCCCATAGCCCATACATTTTTCCTAGTTATTTTTCAGCCACCCTTTAATTGGGGTCCTGAAACAACCTTGAATGAGTAGTAAAACATTTGGAACCAACAAAAAGAACTGCAGTTGTCATGACTCAACTTCTAGGCAACTACACCTGGATGACCAAAAATATTCATGGGGATGACATATGGCTGGGCCAAACCGAGTCCATCGCAAGGCTAGGGGCAATATGTCATCCTTATGAAGATTTTTAGGCATCCAGGTGAAGTTTACTCATGACTGCATGACTGTGTTCAGTGATAAGACATTCATCATTTATAGTAAACGAGTACCTGGTTGAAGTTAGCTCTGTAGGCACCTCGGGCTCTCGGCTAGCCGAGTGAGAAGCCGCGCACATCTCCGATGATCTGAAAACAAGGCAAAGACACCAGACGAAATTCTTGGATTAACTGTACACATACAGTATAAGTATGTTGGGCGATTAGGTTCTTATAAGTGGTATTGTGGTACACAAATTGCCAGATGATTGAATCATGATACATAACTGAATCGATTCCTCCCCAACATTTGTGTATAGAATTTATGAGAATATAAAATGCATTCATTTTAATTGTGGAATTATTGTTAAGGTGCATGTGTTGCTGTGGGCCGCACTCACATGCAGGAATGGTGCAGTCTCTGGTGTTGTGGTAGAGCCTGTAGACATATTTCCTGCACTTCGGACTGAAATATAGAGGCCCTGAAGTTCAAAAGTTCAAACGTTGTCAGTTTCAACTTTTTCGACTGGTAAACCTAGCATGCATCCTTTTTATGACATTATACATCCAGTGGATTGTGCTTACCTGTTAAATTCTTTAAGAACTTCTCCTTCTTTCTCAAGTCTCTGGGAAAGATTTCTGCAAGAGACAAAGAAATAATGGGTTAAAGGTTAAATCCAAAAATCCGCTGACCTTAAAAAGAGAAGGGTGACCCTAATGGGCAGATTTTGCTTCGCTTCCAACATTCCCTGGCAGAATCACGCTCATGCTAATCAATAAATAAAAAAAAAATAAAAACTCCCATTTTATCCCAGCATTGGGTGGGAGTTGAACCCAGGCCTTCTGCATGGCGGGCGAGAAACCTACCACAGAGCGACCAATGTGTGTCCAATGTGCGCTATGTGCACAAGTAAAGAAATAAATAAACAAATAGACAGACAAATGTGATAGAGCTAAAAGCTTGGAGCAGCTTGAATAAATCCCCAATCAGGCTGTTTCTGAGGAATCGTTTTAGACTCATTTGAGTTTCCGCAGGTTTTGTGGGTCAGTTTTTTTCATTCAGGCTGTCTGAAAGCACTTATAAAATTTTTCATCTTAAATGTAGCTTCAATGTATTTGCTTGTTTGTTTGTTTATTTACCCATTAATGCCACTTGCTGTCTTTAAAACATCACATCACTGAAACTCCTAATTTTTTTTTTTTTTTGGTGCATTAGTGCAAAATCCTAAACTGCTGTCTCACTGACTTTTCTGGTTTGAAAGTTAGATTTTGGGTATCACATGACATTAAAAGTAATGCAGTGTAGCCCACAAAAACTGCAAAGTTTACAAGGTTAAAAACTCTGCTCTTTTATTTAGGAAACTCACTTGCATCAGTAACACAGAAAGGTGCACATCCAAGGCATCATAATTTATCTTCTTTCTCTCGCTCTCACACACAATTCACATCATCAGATAGTTGCAGCTGCAGTAGCTGCATTATAACAACCAAAACACCAGAGTGTGTTGGATTGACAGGAAGAATGTTGTGTACGTTTGCTCACCCAGGATCTGATCTCCGCTCTTTGTCTGGTGGTGATGGTGGTGATTATGATGCTTGTTCTCCTTCTCGCCTGTGGTCTGCGCGAGTTCTCCGCCACCGTGCTCTGCGTTCTTCACCATTTTCAAGATCCGTGCATACAGGCTGTGGTAGCTCCGCAAGCTCTCCGTGTCCGCCCATGTGCTCGCGCTGTCATTCGCGCCACCACGCACGGCGGCGCACAAGCACAATACAACCCCCACGACGACAAGCACAACCCGCAGGGCACGCATTGTTAGAGAGACACAAACCGGTGCACTGATGACCACACACGAGTTCCGAGCTGGAGCTGAGAGTCAACAAGTTTGAGTATATCCAAGGTGATCTCCACCAACTGGAAGAGAAAATGTAATGTTTCAGACTTTTCTTTAAGTTTCTTCTCAAGCAGGATTTAGCATTTTTGAGTTATCTTTAAAAAAAAAGAAAAGAAGAAGCTAGTTACTGTCACAAAATTGACATATAAATATTACCTCTTGTAAATTTGACTTGAAAATCCAAATGGCTACTGTAGGCTACTTTGAGACTTATTGTCTCAAAGTTTTGCTTTACTATCCAAAACATTTCACTTTGATGTTCAGCTTAAAATTCTGGCTCGTCTCTAAAGTAAGTTTGCGGAAACTTGTTGCGGAAGTAAGTTTGAAGTCGACGGAATATCAAAATGAACTTATAAAACTTATAACTTAAAAATGATTATGCAAACCTTTCAACTTATTAGTTGAACATTCTGACATATTAGGTTATCTGTATTTCCTGTATCTGTATGTGTTTGCCTTTTTATCTCGAAAAAATTTCAACTTATTACCTCAAATTTCAACGTTACCTCAAAACTTCAATTAATCTAGTTAAAAGTTAACTAATCTAAATAACTTTATTATCTCAAAGTTTTAAATGATCTTAAAACTTATCTTAAAATTCAAACTTATTATCTGAACATTCTGACTAATCTCAAAATTCAAACTTATTATCTCAAACTTTTGAAAGTTTGACCAAATTCTGACTTATCTTACAATTCTAACAAGTTATTTGAAAATTCTGACTTATCTTAAAGGTCCAACTTAAGTTCTGACGTATGAGCTCAAACTTCTGAATTATTTCAAAGTTCTGATTTAACTTAAAATTGCTAAAAAGTCCAACGTATTATGTGAAAAATTTAACTTACCTCAAAATTTGAACTGACTTATCTTACAATTCAAACTTATTATTTGAAAATTCTGACTTATCCAACTTAAGGTCCAACTTATTATCTAAAATGTTTTTTACTTATCTCAAAATTCTAACTTATGATCTCAAACTTGTGGATTATCACAAAGTTCTGACTTAAAATTCCTACTAAGCTCTAGATTCTGACTTATCTTACAATTCAAACCTATCTTAAATGCCCAACTTATTATATATCTCTATTATATATCTTATTATAATACATCTCAAAATTCTGATTGCCTTAACTTAAAATCCCTACTTACCTCAAAATTCTGACTTATCTTACAGTTCAAACGCATTATTCAGAAACTCAGAAAATTCTTATGGTAAAATTTTAATTCATTATCTGAAAATGTTAACTCATCTCAAAATCCTAACTTATGATCTCAAACTTCTGAATTATCTCAAAGTTTTGACTTAACTTAAAATTCCTACTGACAATAACACCTAATTCTGACTAATCTTACAAATTCTAATTTATTATCTGAATATACAAATTTATCTTACAATTCTAATTTATTACCTTATTTATGCATTTTGTGTTTCCATGTTAGTCAGATATAATATAGCTGGAAAAAATTTGGCAGTATATAAACATGCCAAACTGACTGTTTAAAAAGTTGCATGTGAAAAGTAGTTTGGAATTACTACTGCGACTATGCATAAAGTTCTTCATAAAGTAGTTCTTTATGCAGTAGAAATAATAATAATAATAATAATAATAATAATAATAATAATAATAATAATAATGATGATAATGATAATAATAATAGAACTCCATAGCTTTCCAGTCTGGCTGCTGTCCACTTCATGCGCGGTTTCCATCTCAAATGAAAGAAAATAAAAACACAGAACCATCTGTAACTCACATGTGTTTTCCGGAGGGTTAATCTCAAAGTGCTCCAAAAAAAAAAAAATTAAAAAAGAATCCCCAAAACAACTTTGTTCCTGCCCGGTGTTGTCTTCTGCGCGAGAGCGGCGCGCTCGGCTCGGCTCGGCTTGTCTCGGGTCGGGTCGGTTGGTCAGCGCGTGCCGGCGGCTGAGTGTGCTGCGTCCGTGCGCGGCGCGTTATTATAGGCGCGCGTGGGAATTGCGGGGAGGCCACTCATTCGCACGCACGCACGCACTCGCGCGCACACGTGGGGAATTCATCAGAAACACGTTGCGTCGCATCTTTACGTTCCCGTCCGTCGCCTGCCATGGAACGGCTTCCCTTTCTCGCCTCGTTATACGAGACCCGCGTTTACCGGGAAGCGGTCCGGACCCGGAGTTCCTTCTGACTCAAAAGTAGAAACAGACAGTTTGTCATTAAGCGGCTCTGTGTCCACTCCGAGCTCTCCAGTTACAGATCATCCACATGCCTGGAAGTGATGTGACCCGTACTTCTGATGTAATTAATACATTAATTAATGATGTAATTACTGCTGAGGACAGAGAAACTCTCCAAACAGCGCGCGCACACACACACACCACAGAGACTGAGCTGAGCACTGATCACATCAGACTCCTAGTCTGTTTCTGTGTACTTTTTTTTTGTGTGTGTGTCTTTACTCCCCCCATGAAATTAGTAGAACATGGAGCTGTTCCTATAAGGGTGTGTCTGAAAAAACTGCTGCCTACTAAGTGGGAAAGGCTTGTATTAGTGAAGTGCCCTAATCTGTGAGATTTAAAAAAAATCTTAATAATTAATATTCAATAAAGTTAATGCACAAAATGTAAACAAATTAGTTTTTCCTTTTAATAAGCACTGTTTTAACTGGATCATTAAAGTGGCAGCACTGTGGCTTTATGGTTAGCATAACCATTAGTCGTCTTGCACCTCCGGGGGCTAGGTTCGAGTCTGTCCTTGCTTGCTCAGTTCCCTATAATGTGTGACTGTGTGACTGTGTGTGTGTGTGTGCGATGGATTTGCACCTTGTCCAGGGTGTACCCTGCCTTACGCCCTAAGTCTTCAGGGATAGGCACCAGGTCCCCCGTGACCATGTATACGGGATAAGTGAGTGTGTGAGTCATCAGAAGAACAGGACACAAACCAGAAGTAGGATTCGAACCGTTGATCCCGGAGGGCGCAAGGACACAATGCTCACCATGCAAAAATGCACCGTAAAATTTCTACAGAACCTTTTTATATAAGATTTTAATATGACCTCTCACTCTGATATACTGTATACACGAGTTAAAATTAACCACACTCTGGCTGTAGAATTTATTGTAATTAGGAACGATAAACGCATCATTTTTGACAAAAATCTTTTGCGTCTAAATACAGGTCTGTCAACAACCTTTCGTGTTTCCTGAGTAAGAAAATGTTTCAGGCTGAGCTGCGAGCCACGCGTGCACCGCTGTCTTCACTTCTTCATCAGAAGTAGATCTTCATCCTCATAGGGTGGCTTTTATAGGGAGGTCGCGAGGAGTGTTGACAGAGCGAGATCACAAACCATTTTCTTGATAATGTTCCAATACTGGCCCTTGAGAATTCCAGAAAACTGTAAGAATTTGTGAATTTGATGGAAACCTGATGGTTGATTATTGAACTTTTTTTTCGGTCAGCGATTGAGGATGTTTCTGTTCCGTACTCTGGCATTTACTCTCAGGCTCGCACTGATGAACCCGTGTCTCATCAGAGGAATGAAAATTTTCACCTTCCTTAGCATATTAGTCCAATTTTTTTTTTTTACAGATATCCAACACTCACATATTTTGTACAAAGTCGATAAATACTTAACTTTGATAAATAACAGCACCAGGTACACCTGCAAACCACAAAAAAACAATTTGTGCAAATCGAATGTGGGGCATTTTTGCCCGCATCACAGTTACAAAATGAACTGATGAAATAAAATGAATGTTCACACCCACACAATGGAGTTACACAAGTGTTTTTTTTTGCCCTTGCCAATAATTAAAATAATCTATAAAAAGTATTAAAGTGTAGGAGTTATGGGATTTCCTATAGTTGCATAGAATTAGTTGTTTGTTTGTTTTTGTTTTTTTTTTTGGGGGGGGGGTGATGCATGCAACACAGTCGGTATTGTAGGTGTGTTTGTTGTTGCCACACTTGTCTCTCATCCAGTAACAGTTTTCTAAAACACTGACTTCTCTTTTAAACACACCCTACATTTACAATGCACGCAGTGCAAATATCTACCCCCTTTTACACTTTACAAACTGCACAGGAATGTTTTATTAACCGGTCACAGTTGACTTAGCATGAATATCGCTGGATTTATGCTAACTGTGCTTTTATTCTTTAAAATGCCAAGAGTAGGGGCGCGGTGGCTCGGCGGCAAGCACTGTTTGTGTGTGTGCACGTTTTCATGGTGCTTTGTGGGATTTCTGCAGGACCTCTGTTTTCCCTTACAGTCCAAAGACATCCTCTATAGACTAACAGCTGTTTCCTGATCTGCCTGTCCCTTAAGATCATTCTGGGGTGTCCCCTTCATGGGATCGGCTCTAGACCCCTCTGCAATCCTAGACAGGATAGACGGTATGGTAAAATGACAATTTTGCATCTATATGCAAAAATCAAAATACCATACATTTCAACCTGATGGTCTGTTTACTGGAATACTATTTTAAAGCTGAGCTGCAGAATAGCCCCATCCCGCAGCAGCTTACTAATTCCAGTTTACATTGAATCTGAGCAAAATTTCAGAAATTGAATTTCACAACGTCCATTCCAGCTACAGTGTTCTGCAGCCCTTTTAGATGACTGGGTTCTATGGTATATTTCCAAAAAGAAGAAAGTGATGATGAAAATGATGAAAAATAAGAAATACATGACGTGCAACTGTTTCTAAGCCAAAACAGACCTGCTACCAAGAGTAAAAGCTTCAGCTGGACATTCACACAGACTCAAATTTGCATAGTCTGTGGAGCTTCACTGGTCAACACAAAGTTTTTACCTGGAGACATGTGGAGTGCGAGAAGAGCCATGCTTTGCACTAAAACAACACAAACCAAAAGAAATGAAATAACAAAACATGGGAGCTTTATCAAGGAAATGTCTTGGTGATATGGTGGAACTGTCCAGCAACTGTTCAGCTTAATATTAGGAATTTCAGGAAATTTCAGAAACATCTTAAATTTTTATAAAGGTCATCATTTTCTCCAGAATTTCTCCATTTCCGTGTACTCTCAGTTTTCAATATTTTGTACAAGAGAATTTTTTTTCTTCTTCTGATTTTCAACTTTTTGAAATTGAATTCTTCATTTCTGATTAATTCAATTGTCTGAACTCACGCAGTGGTTACAGTAGTATCAAATGCAAAGCAAATCCTATAGGTTTACATTAAGTAAGGAGTAAAGCACACTTAGCAGAGTGCTGTTGTAGTAAAAGTAATCGATGTCATGATGGTGTAATGATGGTGTAATTTGACCCAACACATAATATTTTTAGAAGAACAACAGAAGCGTTTGTTTTTATTACATGTACAGTATATTACACTGAAATTTTTCTCTTTGCATTTTATAGGTGTATTTATAATGTGCAGCGTTCCTAGGAAAGGGACAAAAGTGCGAAATCAGCGAACATGGAAACAGAAACTAGAAAATAAGACTTGGACTTAACAGGTGTGGCATGCTAATAAGACTTCATGTACAAGTCTAGAACATTCAAGTATAGTGGAACCTTGGATTACGAGCATAACTCGTTTGGGAAGCGGGCTCGTATTCCAAAACACTTGTAAACCAAATCAAATATTCCCATAAGAAATAATGAAAACCCAAATAATTCGTTCCACAGCCCAAAAAAATAAATACAGAAAAATAATTAATACAATATATAAAGTAAAAATAAAACAAATTAACCTGCACCTTACCTTTAAAAAAAAGTTTAAATAAATCCCAACAGATAAATGTTTCCGTTTGTGCGCGCAGACGCCGTGTATTCGTGTGTGTGTGTGTGTGTGTGTGTGTGTGGTCTTCATGAGAGCAATGAGAGTTTCAACATGGTGCTCGATGAGTTTTGCAAATGCACTCGGCAATACTGTTCAACAGCCGACCTTCATGTCTTATAAATAACAACTGACTGCTGTTTTTGTTGTTTAATTACCTAATGCCATTTGTGTTATTTCATCATTTTATATAAAAATCCAGTATTGGTCCAGAATGTAGAAAATAAATCCAAACTTGTGTTCAAGATTTTTGACCAGTGACATGACAATAGGCAGAGAACCTAACAAAATGCACCTGGTAATTTCTTCAGATTAGATTTAACTTTTGACTATTGTCATTGTGTAAAGTACACGTACAGAGCCAATGCAATGCAGTTAGAATTTAACCAGAAGTGCATAAGTGGCCTATTTACAATAAATATCAATGTGTTATAACAAACAGTAGGTGATAAAGATATGGTATATAGATTGTAAATTTAAAGTACATATACAGTATAACTGTGCAAACATAGTGTGGTGCATGGACATCAAGAAGGTAACACGCTCCAGTATATAAATATAGGTGGATTATACAGTCGTGCTGTGATTAGCATAAGTTATAAGTTAAGGTTGGTGCAAAATAGAAGCACTGTCTGCTTCTCGTTCATGCTACTTTTAGAACAGTATCCATTTCTTCAAGGTTTTCGCTATTGGAGAAAACTGTAAAACCCAGAGCAAACCCATGGAGCCACATTAAGCTGAGCTCAGGATCAAGCCCAAAGCTTGTCCAAATTTTTTTACAGACGAATATAAGTCATACTTTTCAAAAGAATTCAACAGAACATATTGTCATGACTGTTTACCTGTCATTAAAAACTTCTTTTTTTAAAAAATCAAAACAGTCATAATTTTTGGTTTGAACGCCTCTGGTTGTTTTACATCAGCATGCATTTAAGAGCCTCTGATATTGGGTTTATATTAATTATTGTTTTAAGTCTTGCATTTCTTGCACGTCTCCTCATCTTTTTTTTTCTGTTCGTTTTTCTGTGGTAGTTGTGATGCATTTGATTACTAATGTAATCATTTTGCACAGTAACTGGCCACCATCAGCCAGTCCAGAGAAACACGGGTAACCGGAGCACTTCGTAGCAATTAGTGGTTTTAAAGAATCAGCAAGATGACTGGCCGCACTTCAATTTCAAATTACTTTGGAAAAACTGCGATTTGAGAAACGTCTACCCAAGAGACTGCTCACATCTCCCACATCTGCCATACTGTATAAATGTTTATTCCGAGTTGAATTCTTACCTAGCGCATTATCCTGAGAACATTTCTTCCACAGAAAGCACATACAGTACACTACATGTAGGGGTGTCCAGCATAAGGTTAAGTTTCATGCAGCATAAAAGAAATGATTATAGAAGTAAACAGCCAGAGTGACACTCTGTGTTTTATTAATTTGGAGTAATTGTTAATGTTGTAGCATTAACATGAAAATGTCCTGTACTTGAGTAAAAGTAGAGATTCTCTAAAAAAAAAAAAATGTTTTTTAAGTACTAAAGTAAAGATAGAGTCCATTTACATGTATGCATAAGTAAAAGTATCAAATTGACAAGTCTAAAAAATGACAGGGTTTGTATCTCAAAAATCACAGTAGTATTTTTCATAAAGAAAAATCTCTCTTTCTCTCTTTCTGCTTACCAGTTACACACTACTGTGGTCGGGTAACTCAAGCAACACCATGCAGAAATGTAGTTAAATAAAAGTACGGATCTTTACTCTGTGACGTATCCTCTAATCAAACTACTTCAGTAAAGTACAGATACATTCAATTCAACTCGATTTGATTTGTATAGCGCTTTAAAACACGTGACATTGTCACAAAGCAGCTTTACACAATCAAAAGAATTATTGAAGTTTGTATAAAATGTGAATGTGTATTTTTTCCCTGAAGGAAGAACTCCCTTAGATGGCAGTAGGAAGAAACCTTGATCAGCAGTCATACTGTGTGTTAGGAGGCTGGAAGTTCAGCATAACAGGAGATACATGAAATACTGTATATACTGTACTGTACGTATCCCCTAAAATTCATTTTAGCCTATTTTTATTTTTGCAGTTTTTTATAAACACACTGTATATAAGCCTCAGGATTGTGCCGTACTGAGTGACATATCACATCACAAAATAAGCAATATGATGATTTTATGAGGATTTTATTTCATTTTAACCAACTATACAAACATGACTGAGCACAAAATAAAACAATGGGTCATTAACCTGGAACCTGGAACCTTCTGAACCATAGCGCAATGCCTTAATCACTGAGCTACCCCTGACTCATTAGTAAAGTAATGATTACGTTTGTTCTAACTGATATAGCCAAAATAACATTTGAGCCTTAAGGGTTTAATAAGTACAGTAAATGTATTCGGTTACTGTTACTGTACTGTTGCCCTTCTTTCTTCAATCCAGAATGTTGAGGACGCTGTACATCCGTAACCACGAGTCCCCTGAACTCCCCCCAACACCCCCACCCCCACCCCCACATTTGAGTTCATTTCTTGGGTGTTAACATGACTAACGTGACTTGCTTTCAGTAGACGTCCGGTTTTACTCAAATCAATTCCCCAAATATCAAGTAAGTCACAGGTTTCCTGATGATGACACTGGACGATGATGGTAACACGAGCAAGTCTATTTAAATGCATTGGGGAAAAAGCCACAAAAATGCCAATTAGACATTCTCGTTCATGTCTCATGTCCACTTATCAGATTTTTCTGTTTCCATTCTAGGAGCTTGTGGGTAAAAATTACGGAAAACGCTTAAAGTTATCAGTTTATTGCTGTAAAAATAGCATCACAAAATCATCACACACATGACTCAAAGGGCACTGGTTTTATCAGAGACATAATCAGCTTAATAAAATAAACCCATTTTTACAAAACTTTGTAATTCAGTTTAGATACAAAGAGCGTGTGGTTCATTCTTAAAAGGCTGAGATGTGTTCACTACTGTAGCTGTGCAATGTCTCTTCAGTGGCTTCAGTTGATTGATGAAATGATTAAGTGTTTCTTGTCCCATGTCAAGCTCTGTAAATACTCCAAATGACGTTAAGGTTTGTTTTCTTAGCTGTGTCACTTGTTATTTTACTAATACTTTAATTCTCTCTCTTTTTTTTTTTGCCAAATAGTCTGACATTGGTTATGCTTCATAATTTCCTTCACTTTTTTGTAGCCAATGTTCCTGTTTTATCTCAAGCAAAGTGCCAATGCTTTAACTCTCCATTAGCATGGCGACATCCTGTACGTGTAGCCATGATGTGATGTAATACTGCATGTATGGTGATGCAACACAGGCTGTGTTTAATGCATATATCTTATTTTTGATCTTATCAAATTTGTCCAAGTTGACGGTTCAACTTTCCTTAGTTGCTGCATATGTAGTTTGTGGGTGTGGGTCAGCGTGCCTCTTTGTCTTTGTGACTTTGCCACTGCATCTGCCAGCTTGTTCTCACCATTTGTCCAGACCTATCTTTAGCTCCAGTTTCCATGCCCACTTGGGGCCATACATGACCGTTAAGAGGTGGATGGGCACCGGTGTCTGTGGACTAACCAAAGGTGCAGGTGTCAAGAAAAACAAAGGTTACCCCAATCCACTTCGACATCCCAAACAAGTCAATCACTGGTTTCCCAATTGTTCACCAAATGCCACAGTCACTGCTGTTGATGCTGCTAGAAGACGTTGGATGATGGCAGTGATATGTGCATGGAATGGTAGAAAAAAAGCCAATAAATTTTGAAGACAGATTGGACTCAAATTTAGCACCACATATAAAATTGCCTAGACAGACAGACCTTATTGATACTCTGAGGGAAATTATTGTTTTACAGCAGCAGGTGAGCGGCACGGTGGTGTAGTGGTTAGCACTGTCGCCTTGCCCCGCCAGGGTCCGGGTTCCATCCCCGGCCAGGCTTGATTTCCGTCTCTGTGTGCATGGAGTTTGCATGTTCTCCCCGTGCTTGGTGGGTTTCCTCCGGGTACTCCGGTTTCCTCCCACAGTCCAAAGACATGTAGGTTAGGCTAATTGGCATTCCCAAATTGCCTGTAGTGTGTGAATGAGTGAGGTTGTGTGTCTGTGCTATGCGATGGATTGGCACCCTGTCCAGGGTGCACTCTGCCATGTGCCTCAAGTCTCCTGGGATAGGCTCCGTGACCCTGAATACAGAATTAAGTGGTATAGATGGTGAGTGAGCAGCAGGTTACACAAACAGCAATGAGGAAATAAATAATTACAAAATGACAATTTAAATATAAGAAAAAGCGATGAAATGTGCAAAATGTCAATGTATGTACAGTGAGTATTGTCATCTGTTACAGTCGTTGCACAGTGTGATGGCGAACGGTAGGAATGATTTCCTGAAACCTTTGTGACAGCGATGCTGGATCAGTCTTTTAGAGAATGAACTCCGCTGCCTCTGTATGGGATCATGTAGCACTCAAGTGGGATGGATTTTCCTTGATTGGCAGGAGTTTGTAAATGCTTGATAGCCAAGCAATAAGTAGGTGAGGTACACTCTGGACAACGTGACCCAGCACACGCTCACACGACGGGCAATTTGGGTACATCAATAAACCGAACCTGCATGTCTTTTGGATTGTCTCTCGACCCTGGACGTCTCGACCCTGCGAGGCCACAGTGCCAACCACGTCGCCATCGCGCCGCCTCCAAAGCAAACGTGCTGTGAAAAACAACTGTCTTAAACACATGCACAAGCAAAAGCTGACATAAAGCCCAAGCCAAATAAAGACACATTCAAGAAGAAAATCTCCTCAATTCCAGGAGTCGGGTTTTGTAATACAGTCTGTTGTGAAATCATTATTTACAAACGGCTTACTTTGGTTCCTTAAGCACGCTTCTTTAAACTTTGTGCAAGGAGTTTGTGGGAGTGGCAGCCCAGGTGCTATGGAATATATGAAAAGGGAAGAGAAAGGACATAATTGGGCATGTCGGAGCGGTGCATCGTGCATTGAAAATGTTTATATTGCTTTAAGTCAATTGGCACAAATCCACATTTCTCATTTATGTTTCATATAAATTTCCCTTGCCACTTTGTCGTGTACTCGTGTTTTACACATGAAAAACTCTCAGGCTGTATTGAATGAACTCCCTCTACTTCGCTGCGCTGGTATTTTTAAAGTTTGGGAGGATAATCCCGTGTAAATGTTTCAGCTTGAGCGTGTTTGTTTAGCAGGGATCAAGTTCCTTCAGGTCTGAAAAAGCTCCGCCCATATCTCGGGATTGATAGAGGCTTTAAGATGACCGAATGGAAAGCAAGAATGTCTCGTACTTCCAAACACTCTAGCCAAAATGTGTGTGTGTGTGTGTGTGTTTGTGTGCGTGGAATTAGCCAATTCCCTCAACTCGTCTTACACAGTAAAACTCCTCCTGAGTGAGTGTGTGTGTGTCGGTGTCAAAAAACTCGGCACTCGTAAACCAAGACATGCTCGTTTTTCAAGTCAAAATTAATAAAAAATCTTTGCTCGTCTTGTGGAACACTTGTAAACAGAATGGACAATATTTTCATTCTCTCTCTCTCTCTCTCTCTCTCTCTCTGTTTCCATGTGATTTTAGTTCTGTTTTTCTCTGTTTTCTCATTGTCTCTGTTTATCTTCATTTCTTTCTCTCTGTTTCTCTTTTCATCATTTCTCTCTGCTTCTTTCTGCAATTCTATTCTTTCTTGATGAATGTCTTCTTGTCCGTCCCCATGTCTTTCTGATTTCTCAATTTCTCTTTTCTGGTTTGATTGTTGGATGTTTTTATTACTCTTTTCCATCTCTCGCTCTGTATTTCTCCCGTATTTCACAGATACGAAATAAAACATTTTCATTTAATACCCGAACTTGATGACTTTGTGAAACCTACCTCAATCTAATTAGCTTCATTCATCGTCTACAACACTTTATCCTGTATACAGGGTCACGGGGAGCCTATCCCAGGAAACTTCAGGCACAAGGTGGGGTACACCCTGGACAGGCCATGCACATGCACAAAACACACACACTCTGCAATTTCCTCCGGAGTCCAACCACCAAGAATGGGAAATCCCTGCACACAGACCCCGAAGTGGGAATCGAACCCGGACCCTGGAGGTGCGGGGCCACAGTGCAAACCACTATGCCGCCATGACGCCTTCTAATCAAATTTAATATTTCAATGAATGGCATAATTATTTCCAGATCAAGTACAAAAAGACACGACTACTTGGTGAAAGTTAAAATGAGGGTAAAATGGCAGGGTATAAATAAATGGAAAACTAAAATGGATAGAAAAACTTGGCTTTGAAAACAGAAGCAAATGAAAAACAAATGAGCAGAAACAAGAATCGATGTGTGAGACAGAAATGGAAGTGTTTACTTGAATGAAAAGGATTAGAAAAAAAACACACACACAAAAAAACAAATGAAAACCAGCTCTTAGATCTAAACAGAAGAAAAGTGGGGATGTTCGGAATGAATGTGATGAATCATGAATTTGCATTGACCAAAAAGACCAACGCTAGGATTTTTCTCTGGTGTCGCTCTAATGAAACATACAGTATAAAGAAGACAACCTGAAAAAAAAAAAAAAAACACTGACTTTTCTCCTTTGCTTCATGATCTGGTGTTGCACGTCAGGAAAAGGACCAAGGGACACTGCAGTAGGAGCTCAAATGTTTAAGGATTTGCATATCCTGGATCCTTTTGTTATGTAGCGATATGTAAAAATTAATGTGACGTGGATGCAATATGCATGTAAAAGATAGTGGCAGCAAAGTCAGGATGCTCGTCAAAAATACCAAAAAGTTTCGAAAAAAAAAAAAAGTTATCAACCAAATCTGTGCTTCCTTCCACTGTATGCATGTCAAAACAATTGGCAGGAGATTTGTACTATGTTAAACGGGAAATGGGAAATAAGCTCCTCCATGTGTCTCTTCAGGCAAAAACTGTCTGACTGAATTTTCAGACGTGCCTCTGCCATAACACACATACTGTAGTATATAGGCAATTATATTAATAATCTTTTTTCATAAAAAAAAAAAAAAAAAAAAAAAAAAAAGAAATACTGCAAGCTTTAATATAAAATATGAAGCCAGAATATTGTGTCAAAATTGTTTTGGTTATATCAATGAAACGTTTGCATGATTTTCCAAATGCTATAATAATAATACTACTACTACTAATAATAATAATAATAATACAGATATTTGAAAGGTGGATCAAAATCGCGAGTTGGTTGTCCAGTAAAATAGTAAAAAAAAACTTAACCATTTCCCATAAACGAGTACAAAGAAACAGATTTGTTTTATTTCTCCATTAACATATAAAAGGCTGGCTAATAAGACGATGAAGATGAAACGGTTGTGCTAGACCAGAGGCTAAGACATAGCGTGCATAAACTTGAAAAAGCCTTGTTTTTGTGTCAAACCTGCTTTTATTTAAGATCCCAACTTGTATGCATGAGACATCTGGATGGAAAGTGAAGCAAAATTAGCTTTTTAATCACAAGGACAGATGTTTTGTTTCTGATCCAGTTGGAATCGAATTAAAATCTCGGATTCCATTACAACTGGCAGCAATTCAGTGAGGTATCTAAAGTGTGTGGGAAAGAGGGATTAAATGGGAGAAAGTTATTAGAATGCTGTAGACGTAGAGCAGGATAAAAAAATATTGATCTGTATAGAGTAGTAACCGGCAACGTATATA
>QMIH01000004.1:1420490-1446038 GCA_003987875.1 Clarias batrachus | reverse complement strand
TTGCCTGTGAAGCCATTTTTATGCAACGCAATGATGGCTGCACGCGTTTCTTTGCAGGTCACCATGGTTAACAATGAAAGAACAATGATTTCAAGCATCACCCTCCTTTTAACATGTCAAGTCTGCCATTCTAACCCGATCAGCCTGACATAATGATCTCCAGCCTTGTGCTCGTCAACATTCTCACCTGAGTTAACAAGACGATTACTGAAATGATCTCAGCAGCTCCTTTAATGACAGCAATGAAATGCAGTGGAAAGTTTTTTTTTTTCGGGATTAAGTTAATTTTCATGGCAAAGAAGGACTAAGCAATTCATCTGATCACTCTTCATTACATTCTGGAGTATATGCAAATTGCTATTATAAAAACTTAAGCAGCAACTTTTCCCGATTTCCAATATTTATGTAATTCTCTAAACCTTTGGCCACGACTGTACATCTTTGGAGGACAGTCTCTTTTATGGAGGATTGTGCCTTTTATGCTCTAAACAGACATTTGTTAAGCTCCTCCCCTCACTGTGTCAGTACTGCTGCAAAACAAGAAGCATGATGTTTGTGGCTGGAGTTGAAAAAGCGCATAAACAGAAAGATTATGAAATTCAGGAAGAAATGAGGACAAGCCGTTTATGCAAACACAATTGATGGGTACCGGAATGAAGCGAGTGTCCTCATAAGCTCAAACTGTCATGTTTGTGGGAACATTTTATCCCCCCCCCCTACACACACACACACACACACACACACACACACCACTTATGCACACTTAATGAAGCTGTGTTTTGCAAGTAGTTCCCATGCATCTCTCACCACATGAACACAGCTGACAATTAAACTCACGGTAAACATGTCATATAAATCCATTACTAAAATATTATATTTATATTGGTTACATCACATCTTGGCAGCAATGTGGCTTAATGGATAGCATTGCTGCCTTGCACCTCCAGGTTCCAGGTTCGACTCCCATCTTCTCCCAGTGCTTGGTGGCCTTCTTCTGGGTACTACTCTTTCATCCTACAGTTCAAAGACATGCAGATTAGGCACATTGGCCTTCCCAAATTGCTCGTAGTGTGTGAATGAGGGTGTTCAGGGTATACCCCAAGTCTGCTGGGACAGCCCGCCCCGCAACCCTGTATACAGGATAAAGCGGTATAGAAGATGAGATGAGACATCACATCTTCATCATTTATTCTTACATGTTTGTGCACATGCACAATAAACATGTCATACAAAGTGCATGATGGAGTCCAAGTCGTGACTAATCTCTTCAGGCATGCCACAGCACACAGCAAAGGAATGAAGCAACAAGACTCCACAACAGAAAACATCAGGCGTCCGGCTCTTAAACAATCAACAGCCGAATGGAAGCACACACAACACATTTTATAGATATATTTTCAGTCCATGTTTTTTGGTCTCAGAAAGCAATGAAGAAACCGAATGCGCATTTCTCGAGTGTGTGGTACTTTTATTCTCGCTCCAGCTGCTCATTGGTTTACATTAGATTCATTTCCTCTCTCAGGATTCTTTATCATAACCATCATAACACTGTGAAACCCAGTCGAGTTCGCTGGAACCGTTACGCTGCTTTGACTCTTTTTTTTCCCCTTACGGTCAGTCGGTATCTGATTACATACACTGTATGTTCTTGCTAATGCTGAAAAAGCACAATGCATGGCAACCATTAGGAGCTTCAAACGGGTTCTTGGTAATTTTGTAACGTTTATTTATAATATTTAGTAATTTTCACATATCATTTTATCAGGTAACTAATTGTAAATGCTTTTGGTACTTTGGTAAAAATGATTTGAATGTGTTCCACGGCATGGGGGGTGTCACATGGTCTCTGATATGGGAATCATGTGGTAACAGACTGTGGTTTAATTCCAGTTCAGTTTAATTGACCTAATAATATTAAGACTTATCAGTCATAACATTAACACAAACATAACATTAACACATTAAAAATGTACAGTATTATCATTTATATACCAGTAAACTGGATCATGGGGATCCAAGGCTGACCCATGCCCTTGGGACCAAAGATCAGCCTGTCCGGTCCAATCCCACACAGAAAAGCCAATGCAGCACAAATCACTGGAAAAAGTCAAAGTTGGACACAATAGAAAGACATCTGGACACCCAGTGCACCATAACCTGCCATACAGATGGCCCAGCAGGAAAAAGCCTAAGGCCGCCAACCTGGCCCCCAAACTCTCGAGATCCCAAAACAAACAAGAACACAAGGAGTGTCCCGGACAAACAAGACCCCAAAACCCACATCCTACAAAGCATCCGCTGCCCATGTCCCAATGCCAGACACCGCAGCACACACAGAGGTTTTGCTGAGTCATGCCCCAAGGGGCCACAATTGCCCAGACGTCTCTGTAATGTTATGGCTGATCAATGCACATGTGTAATGATCCTGAACAACAGTTACATAAATGGAATGGCAAATATTTCAAGGATGTAATACAAAGCGAATCATTGACAGACTAAATAGATTCGCATTTTCAAATGATTGGACTCTAAGGAGCAATTAACACCAATAAATATTGCATAAATAATATGAATACTGTAATTTGAATTATAATGGCGTAGTGGTTTAGCACATTCCACTTGCAGCTCCAGGGTTGGAGTTCGATTCCCACCTCGGGATCTGTTTTAGTCTTTATTAGTCACATATAGGTGAAACTCGAAAAAAGAAAAATGAATATCATGCAAAAGTTCATTTATTTCAGTAATGCAACTTAAAAGGTGAAACTAATATACTGTATGAGAGAGACCTATTACATGCAAAGCAAGATAGTTCAAGCCGTGATTTGTCATAATTGAGATGATTATGGCTTACAGCTCATGAAAACCCCAAATCCACAATCTCAGAAAATTTGAATATTACAAGCAATCCATAAAACAAGGATTGTGCATAGAACAATATCGGACCTGTATATAAGTATGCATATGTACTAAGTACTTGGTTTGGACCCCTTTTGCAGCAATTACTGACTCAATGCAGTGTGGCATGAAGCTATCCGCCTGTGGCTCTGCTGAGGTATTATGGAAGACCAGGATGCTTCACTAGCGGCCTTCAGCTCTGTTCGGTCTTATGTCTCTCATCTTTCTCTTGGCAATGCCCCAGGTCAGGCGAGTTTACTGGCCAATCAAGCACAGTAATCCCACGGTCATTGAACCAGGTTTTGGTGCTTTTGGCAGTGCGGGCAGATGGCAAGTCCTGCTGGAAAATGAAGTCAGTATCCCCATAAAGCTCGTCTGCGTAAGGAAGCATGAAGTGCTCCAAAATCTCCTGGTAGACGGCTGCATTGACCCTGGACTTAATGAAGCAGAGTGGACCAACACCAGCAGATGACATGGCTCCCCAAATCAACACAGACTGTGGAAACTTCACACTGGACTTGAAGCATCTTGCAGTGCGTGCCTCTCCATTCTTCCTCCAGACTCTGGGTACTTGGTTTCCAAATGAGATGCAAAAGATGCTCTTACCAGAAAAGACGACTTTGGACCACTGAGCAACAGACCAGTTCTTTTTTTCTTTAGCCCAGGTAAGACGCTTCTGACGTTGTTTGTTGTTCAGGAGCGGCTTGACAAGAGGAATATGACATTTCAAGCCCGTGTCCAGGATCCGTCTGTGTGTGGTAACTCCAGCCTCAGTCCCCTCCTTATGAAAGTCCCCAACACATTTGAATGGCCTTTTCCTGATAATCCTCTCCAGGCTGGAATCATCCCTGCTGCTTGTGCACCTTTTTTTTCCACACTTTTCCCTTCCACATAACTTTCCATTAATGTGCTTTGATATAGCACTTTGGGATCATCCAACTTCTTTTGCAGTTACCTTTTGAGGCTTTTCCTCCTTATGGAGGATGTCAATGATGGTTTTCTGCACAACTGTCAGGTCAGCAGTCTTTCCCATGATTGTTCTTCCTACTGAACCAGACTGAGAGACCATTTAAAGGCTCAGGACCCCTTTGCAGGTGTTATGGCTTAATTAGCTGATTAGAGTTGGACACTTTGAGCCTAGAATATTGAACCTTTCCACAATATTCTAATTTTCTGAGATTGTGGATTTGGGGTTTTCATGAGCTGTACGCCATAATCATCTCAATTATGACAAATCACGGCTTGAACTATCTTGCTTTGCATGTAATGAGTCTATCTCATATATTAGTTTCACCTTTTAAGTTGCATTACTGAAATAAATGAACTTTTGCACGATATTCAAATGTATATCTATACTGCACAGTCTTTATTCTTCGCAACAGTCCGTAGACTTGCAGATTAGGCTAATTGGTGTTACCAAAATGCCTGTCGTGTGTGAATGTGAGTGTGAACGTTGACTCGAGGTCCCACAATGGTCATAAAGCTTTGAATAAATTCAATGGTCACCATTGGGATCCCACAATCTCTAGTTGGACTACAGGGGTTCTTAGATGGATGGACGGATGAATTTGATTCATATATTCTGTTCTTCAGGATGTTTGGCATAAACTGGATATTGTTATCATGCTAGCTAACCTCACGCAAGGGAATAATAGGGTGTGGATTAGGCATGCATAGGGCTTGAAACACCCACACTTTTACCTGAAAAACCATAATCATGTTTAATCACTTTGAAAGTAAGAGCATTTCCATACACAAAAAATATGATGAGAGCTCACAGGATTGGAACTAAACCCAATCCCGGCTGGGTGGCCACTTGTTAGTGAAACTCATCAGGAAAAAAAGCTTCAATTTATTAGGGATCAGAAAATCATACTGTGGAGCAATGAAAAAAAGGTCATGTGGTCTGATGAGTCCTGACTGAGCCTATTCCAGAGCGATGGGTGTGTCAGGGTAGGAAGGGAAGCGAATGAAGCGATGCACCCATCATGCATAGCGTCCGCTGTACAAGCCTCTGGAGGCGGGGTTATGATCTGGGGTCGCTTCAGTCGCTCAGGTCTAGACTCAACAACCGTCATGTGACCTGAATATACTGCATGACCATCTATGGAGTTTTTCCCTGATGGCACGGTCATGTTCCAGGACTCAAAAGAGTGGTTCTCGGAGCGTGAGGAATCATTTTCATACATGAACCGGCCACCACATTGTGTGCCACAGTCAAAGATAAAGGCGACTGAAAATAATTTTAGCATGTGTGACTTTTTTTTATTTTTTATTTTTTTTAAGCCATGCAATATCTCTACCAATTTCCCACCAATTCATACTTCCTAGATTTTTGTCAGGTTTGTCAGGACAACTCACGTCAACTTAGGAATTTCATAATGTAGAAGTTGTCCTCACCTGACTCAAAATTCATTCATTCATTCATTCATCCACAGTGACCACTTTATCCTTATCAGGATCTTCAAAAAAACAAATTTCCACCCACGGTACCTTTAACATGGCTTTTAAGTTGCTACTGCTGTTGATTATTCATGTGGCAAGATGTGAGTTTTGGATGCATTTCAGTAACAGTGGCTTAATCCCTGTTGAATCTTTTTTTTTAAATTATTATTATTATTTGGTTGTAGCAACCCTGAGACCATGGGAGAAGGCGTTTTTAGTTTTTCTACACAAATTGTGCAATATTTTAATACCATTATCAAGATGTGGACCGAGAAACCAACCACAAAAGCGCTGTTCCCTCAGTTTGTGAGTGTGTGCATGTTGGTGTGTGTGTTTAAGACAGAAAGAGTTTGGTTTTATATCTTGTTCGGGCCCAAACACACAACTAAAGCAATATCCTTACAATGATAGTACTGTAATATCTGACCTAGTGGAGGGTTATACGGTCATGTTCAATAATTAGTACCCCCTTTTTTAATTATATGTTCTTGTGTAAAAACAATAAAAATAATTTCTATTAGGCAAATACAACCTCAGTTGAACAACAACGTGTAACTTTTTTTTTTTTTAACTGGTCCATTATTTACTCACTCACTCTCACTCATCATCTATACCGCTTAATCCTGTATTCAGGGTCACGGGGGCCTGGAGTCTATCCCAGGAGACACACACACACTCCCTCATTCACACACTACGGGCAATTTGGAAACGCCAATTAGACTAACATACATATCTTTGGACTGTGGGAGGAAACCAGAGAACCCGGAGGAAACCCACCAAGCACGGGGAGAACATGCAAACTCCATGCACACAGAGATGGGAATCGAGCCTGGCCGGGGATCGAACCCGGACCCTGGCGGTGCAAGGCGACAGTGCTAACCACTACACCACCGTGCCGCCTGTCCATTATTTATTTAACAAAAAACAAAAAAAAAGTAAACGGAAGTGCTACTTTAGGCTGTTAATCATCAGCCCTTGATTAATTGATCAATGAAAGCAGAAAGTTTGTCAGTTTGCTGGTTTGGAGCAATCAGGTGTGTGTTAACTCAATGCCAAGAGGGAAAGACACAAGCAAGCAGGTCTTAGAGAAGTAACTGCTGCTGCACCTCAATCTGGAAAAGGTTATAAATCCATTTCGAAATAATTTGGAGCTCTACAGTGAGAAAGATTATTTACAGGTGAAAAGCATTTGAGACAGTTGTCACCCTGCACTCACCCTGGACATTTCTATTTCATTTCATTTTGCACATTTTAAATAAGAAATTAAAAATTAAAAAATATATAAAAATTATGGTCATTACATCTTCACATTCATGCATATTTGCACACTTCCTGGACATTTCAATTTAAATTCTATATCAATTTCCATTTCCACCAGTTTCCATATTTTCCATATTTGTACAACTATATTGTGTATATTGTGTACAACTCATTTAAAAAAAAAATCTTTTATTTTTTTTTCTACAGCTAAGCTTTTCTATATTTTATTCTTATTATATTCCATCATTTATTACGTATTCATAATCTTGATATGTGGTCGTATAAGCATTTCACTACATATCATATCGTGTTTGACTGTGTATGTGACAAATAAAATTTGAATTTGATTTGAGTGGATGTCCCTGTATACATTCACATCAACTTCAGACTAAAAAAAAAAAAAATTTGGCCTACAGGACTCACTGAGTATGTTAAAGGTGAAAGTCCATGATGGCACAATTAGAAGAAGACTGAACAAGAACTGTTTGCTTGGAAGAGTTGCCAGGAGAAACCACTCCTGTTTAAAAAAAGACACAGAATATGAGTGAGGTTCACAAAACTGCATTTGAACAAAGCATGAGCCCTTTGGAGGAAGGTACTGTACTATGGACAACAAAGTGATGTTTTTGGCCGAAAACCAAACAGCATTCCATCAGAAACACTGATACACATTGTCAAGCATGGAGGTGGAGAGGTGATGATTTGGGCTTGCTTTGCACCTGGACACCTTGCGGTCATCGAGTCGACCACATCTCATTCTTGAGGGCAAATGTGAGGCCATCTGTCCGACAGCTAAGGCATGGGCAGAATTGGGTCATGCAACAGAACAATGATCTGAAGCACACCAGCAGATCTACATCAGAATGGCGGAAAAATAAATAAAAGAATAAAGGTTTTTGGATTGGCCTTATCAACGCGACCCAATTGAAAGGCTGTGGCGGGACCTGAACAAAGCCGTGCATAAACAAATGCCCAAAAACCTCAATGAACTCAAGCAATGTTGTAAAGAAGAATAGACTAAATGATGTGAGAGACTGATAAAGTCATACAGGAATGATCACTTCATAGTTAATGCTGCTAAAGGTGGATCTACACGCTATTGAATAATGGTAATAATACTTCTCATTATACAACATAGCATTCCTTTCCTTTAAATAAAATGTTAAATAAACAGAGGCACAGTGAGAAAAGTCACATGTTGTTCCTCTGACCTTGTATTTGCCTAATACTGAGACCCACTATGATCCGATTTGTCCACATCAGTGAGGATGTCATCTCTGTTTCTGTGTCAGTATGCTGTGTCTAAGAGTGTGTTAAGTGTTTGATCTGATTTATTTGTGGTCCCTGCTGCCTGGTCCATTAATATCAACAGAGAGGAGATCATTTGGCTCTGCCTGCGCTGTGTCTGGGTCTAATTCTTCCACAGAATTCATCCTCCACACCCTACTTACAGTAAGCTATCTTTCACCCCCGAAGAAGAGCTCTCTGATGGATCTCACGATAACTCCTCTGTGTGCCCTTAAGACCAGACAGAAATTCGTTAGGAGACAGGACGGGGGGGTTGTTTCTCCAGTTAAGGAGGATTGGTGTAATCTGTAGGAACATGGTTTTGTGTGTGTGCGTGCGTGCGTGCATGTGTGTGTGTGTGTGTGTGTGTGTGTGTGATCTTCCACATGTTGCGTCTGTTAGATTAAGTTCTTTTGAACTTTTTGTTCAATTCCTGATAAAACATCTTCTTCACCAGCATACCGAACATAATCACTAGTACGGTGTAATTTGTCCGAGAACAAGAGCCATTAGGATATAAATAACTCTGGGAAGTCATTTCTGTCTGACCGCGGTTCTTGTGTATAAGACGATTCAATTACCATTTTATTTTCCGTGTCATGATCTCAAAGCCATGATCTGATTTTACTGATTGTATTTTTCCTCTGAGTGTTGTTTAACACTAGGGCTGAACAATAATATATAAATTCTGCATATAAATACTAAAAATTGAAATTATTTTCAAAACATTTTTTTTTTCATTTATGCAATTCTTTTCATTCTCATATTTTTACATTATGCCTTAATATATGGCTTAGTGGTTAGCACTGTCGCCTGGCACCTCCAGGGTCTGGGTTCGATTCCCACCTTGGGGTCTGTGTGCGTGGAGTTTGCATGTTCTCCCTGTGCTTGGTGGGTTTCCTCTGGCATGCAGGGTAGGTTAATTGGCGTTCCCAAAAATTGCCTGTAGTGTGTGAATGTGTGTATGTTGACTGGAGGAACCACTACAGTTCCGATGGTCACAATTGGCCTCCGTGGTCCCTAGTTGGACTACAGAGGTTCAGAGATGGATGGATGGATGGATGCCTTGAACAATAATACAAAACAAAACTATATTGTTATGCCATAATCATCATTCTTTTTTTTAATAATAATATATTTTCCACAAATACTATCTGCTTTCCAATCGGTCATCGGTTACGTAATAAAACATAACCTTTGTAGTCCTTCCTTATTATTAATTTAACTTTATCAAAGAACCTTTATTGTGCTGGCCAAAAAAGTTGAAATATTTGGATCAAGAAAAGTACCGACTTAGAAGATGGATGAAATGACTTGAATTGGGTTATGAACTGTCTAATACATTATAAAAAACCTGGAAGGATAGTGCTGAACCGTCAGCTTCAGTGCGTCCATGTGTTGTGGTCAATCATGAATCAAACTAAAAAAGTAAAAGCATTTTTGCACACAGTGTGATGAGGACTCGAAGGACGTGTGTGTGACCATAAGAAAATCACTTCTTAGTGACACTGGTGAGGAAAAAAGGCTTAAGTTTGCTAGACAGCACAAACGTTGGACTTTAAAGCAATGGAAAAAGGTGAAAGGTCTGATGGATCCAGACTGACCCTAGTCGAGAGCGATGGGCGACAAACGCAACTTACTGTACAAGAATGTTGTGTCTCATCATCGGGCATGTAACTGATAACATGTGTCATGTTGGTGGTGGAAAACGTTATGAAAGACGTTCAAGTCAAACTGGGACTTTTGACTGTAAAGAATAAAAGAACACAGTTATGAGAACAGTGGTGGCACGGTGGTGTAGTGGTTAGCACTGTCGCCTTGCACCGCCATGGTCCGGGTTCGATCCCCGGCCAGGCACGATTCCCGTCTCTGTGTGCATGGAGTTTGCATGTTCCTCCCGTGCTTGGTGGGTTTCCTCCGGGTACTCCGGTTTCCTCCCACAGTCCAAAGACATGTAGGTTAGGCAAATTTCCAAATTGTCCGTAGTGTGTGAATGAGTGAGTGTATGTGTGTGTGTCTGTGCCCTGCGATGGATTGGCACCCTGTCCAGGGTGTACCCTGCCATGTGCCCCAAGTCTCCTGGGATAGGCTCCAGGCCCCCGTGACCCTGAATACAGGATTAAGCGGTATAGATGATGAGTGAGAGAGTTATGAGAACAAAAACTCCCTTTATGTCTCTATATAATCCGCTGCTACACTAATGCACTTATCCCAGTGTTTCACTAGTGCTTGGATACCATCAAGGTGGAAAGTTTTCTCAGTACGCCAGAGTCATGATCACACTGCCTGCTTCTCATCTGAAACGCCGGCCTCACTGGAGCTCCTTTAATGACACATGGGAAATGGAGCGTATGGGAAATGTGGCATTAACTCCCAGTGGCGTTTCCTGTCATGTGCAAGTGGTGTTGGTGAACGTTTGAGTCACCACATACAAAGTTATCCGCTGATCTTTAAGGATCATTTGCCATGTGTGTCATTTCAGTTTAAAACGACTGTTAATGACAAGGATGAAGACATTGTAACCTATTTCTCACAGGTCTAAGATTTTTAACAGCTCATAAATATCGCACTTCAATTATAATTTGCTACCTATAAATATTGTCAAGATGCTTGAAACAGAATAGACCTGCGCATCATAACCGAAAATGAAATGCTAGCTAGTTAGAGTTGGCCAGATAACTCTAAATATAGCATAGAGCACAAAACAATAAAAACATCTGCTGACGCCCTGTGCTGTGGTTTTGTTTTTAACCTGATCTGTGCTCCATATATCTGGTGATCTAATGTGTGTATTTAGTTTCCAGATTATAAATACCTGGCATGAGAATAGATAGTGCTAGAACACTAGCTAAAACCCACATCAGAGAACAGAAGAAAGAAACAAAAACTTAAATATAGTACTTTAAATGATTAGATATAAATTTGTGGTTGGAAGTGCACTCTCCATCAACATGAACGTCAGAGCAATATTGGGCTCGCAATGGTTTTTGCCAAACTCGTCTTTTCCTGTGCCGGAATGATTGTGCAACAGTTACCTGTTGAGGTCGATGTAAGAAGCCACAATAATTCTGTGTACAACGTTGAACTTATTTTCTATTTGAACGTCCTTTAGCAAGTTCCACCTTTTGATAGCCGTCGACAAGTTTCTGGCAAATTTTTAGTTGGCTATTTGATTAGCCTTCATGGCAAAATTGCTAACATTCAAACAAACGAACAAAATTTCCTGGCACAGAGCAACATTTATTAGAACATCCTTGAGGTGCCAAAAGCCTAATTTGAGCCTACTTTATGTATTGTCATATGTGGATTGTGTGGATTGTCATATCTCTAAGGTACTCCTCGTTCTTGATTGTTCCATCCACTTTCTAATAATCTGTGCTTTCTTTAGTCAAGCTTGAGGGACAGCTGTGGATGGACGTGTATAAGCCAGTCCAATGATTGCTGTCTTTTTATGTTAGAGAAGCTACTGGACCATCTGTAGACAATGTTCTACACTAACAGGAAGTTGAAAATTCTTGGACTTGGAAAATTAAATGCACTTTCAACTCAACTGAATGTACAATCTAAGGGGGTGCATGTATATGTCTTACACTGTATGCATCATTTTAACCCTTGGGTTTAAAAAAAAAAAAACTAAAATAAATAAAATGTAAATAAGACCAAATTCTTGGGACTTTTTCTGTTAAAGATGTAGGCTGTACAATTATGTTCCTCAGAAGAAAAAAAAAAATCAGCCCAAAAAAAATGTTCATGTTCATGGTGAGTGTGTTAATCTTCTGACCACAACTGTATGTGATATAATGTTAAAGGCTACAGCATCTAACTAGATGTTAAGATCCGCCAGTCTGCTAGCAAACAGCTTGAAAACGTTCTTTTCATTCTTACAATACTGACACACACAAAAAAAGACCCTGAGGTTTTAAAAGACTTGAATGAATGATTTGACTGGAATTTATCATTTTGTTTAGGCATGTTGGTTATGATTTCTGCTTACTAATGGATTTCTTTTGTGTGTGTAAGGAACGGTGTGTGCTACTTATGTCTCATCATCTGCTGTCATTGTGGAAGATTAAATCAGTCAAACTGCAATAATCATAAACAGCCAGATGGTGATGTGTACAGGCTCCATCACACGAACTACTGACAAATATTCTTTGAATATTTCATATTTTGATGAATATTTAATAACCATTTAAAGAATGTTATTCTTTCTGTTATACGGTTCTATATGTATGGTCTTTAAAGGTTCCCTCTGAGGGATAAACCAATGGCTTTTTCAACTTTTAAGAAACCTTAATTTAGCTAGATTGACCTTATTTCTATAGATATAGACGAGTAAGGATTTCTCAAGGTTTCTTCGTTCGTTGAAAGTTGTAGTAAATCTGTCTATCTATCTATCTATCTATCTATCTATCTATCTATCTATCTATCTATCTATCTATTTATCTATAAATCTGTCTATCTATCTATCTATCTATCTATCTATCTATCTATCTATCTATCTATCTGTCTGTCTGTCTGTCTGTCACTTCACAGCCAGATGCAGCTTTTTAACTCAACCACTCAGGTACAAAGCAAACACGCTTTAAACTTCAGAACAACATTCACACCACACACTGTAAACCCTAATGCTCAAAGTAATTAAACACATTGAGTACTGTTAACTTAAATAATTGCAATTAGGTCAAATTAATAGACCTTTTTGAGTATTCCGAACTTTTTGCCATTTATTAGCATGTAGAAATGACACTTTTCAAGTTAGCTGAATAAATTTGATATTTTATGTAATCATAAAAATATCAAATTTGTAAAAGTAACAGTAACTGTCACCTTAAACATCCACCAATGCAAAATTTATAGAGCACTGGTGGTGCAGTGGTCGGTGTTTTGCCTTCCATGTGGAACACCCGGTTTCGATCCCCGGGCCAGATTGTCTGCAAAAAATGTACTTGATTTGCACAAGTTCACCAAACTCAAAAATAGAAAATTGGAAACATCATTCCTTAAAAAATTTATGTAACTGGTTACCTCAAATATTTTGAGTTTTGCCAACGTAATCGCGTTTACAGTGCATTCAAAACTGTGCACAACTAATACACATTAATCAAATGCTGCTGAGTCAGTGTGTTGTGTTTGTCCTCTCCATGCACTGAAGCCTGTGTGATGATAGTCAACAGTGACAGATCTGACCACATCATGAAACACAGATGAAATCCAGATTTTATTTGATCTCATTTCATTCTAGATGGAAATGTTTATTCCTTTTAATTAGAATGCTAGCTTCAAATATCAATTATCAAAACCATCCACAATTAAATTAGGAACCTCCTATTTTGTGTAACACCTGTACAATTAGTGACTCTTTCTGTCCACTGGTTTTATTCTAAACGGAGTCCACACTGTCAAGTAGACATCGAGGTTACATCTACTAATGTTTCACACAAAGCCATGCAGATCCCAGAATTGTTTTGGGAGGAAGAATTGTTCCTTTGGGTCGTATAATGCTCCTAGATTCTCCTTTTTGTATCGGCCACTGTTATACGAGCCTGCGTAGAACCTTTAGAAAGGGTTTCCTTAGAGGAAAATCTTTTACCTCACTGCAGAATTGAAGAAAGTTCTAGTCCAGTCACAAGCAGCATCTTAGAGCATCTTATATCTACTGAGGTCTAGGAGTTCCACGACTGGATAATGGGTCCTTACTGAAACCTTTTTTTAGATGGCGTTCTTAAACGGTTTCTATTCATTTCTAATCTACTTCTAAAATGGAAACACATGTAAAATGAGGATTTCTTACAAGGGACGAACCAGTAAACCATTTTTGAGGCTAGTTGAAACCCAGTTTTGAAGAGTTTAAGGAAAATGGGTTCTTTGTGAGGTCAATGGTTCAACTTGTAACCCTTTGTAAAAGGGCAATACCACATTGCAGCAGGTTTATATGAGGAACTTGTTCAGACTCTAAACAAGGAACTGTTAAATGTGTGAGGCAAAACTCTCCACTTTTTTTTTCTTTTTTCCTTTCTTTTTCTTCTTTTTTTTTAAATAGAGAATTATGCGTTCTTTTGACAGATGGTTCCTGAACTTACAAGTATTTTCCCCAAAGGAACAAGATGAAGTATTTTTATGGTGCTACATGACATGTTTTTTTTTTCCACCTCACTCATTAGACATGGCACAAAAACCATTTGGAAAGATGGATCTCTTAGTTCCAGTAGAATAAATATTTCAGCCTACAAACAAAGACTCTTTGAATGGTTTGCTAAAGGCTACTGGATTCATAAAAGAGTTTTCTGAAGGGGAAACACACTGTTCTAGGGTTCTATGTATAATCTTTAAAGGTTCCCTCTGAGGGAAAAACCAAAGGCTTTTCCTCTTTTAAGAAACCTTAACTTAGAACGTATTTATATAGAGAGAGAAGAAATGATTTTTTTATTTTAAATGTTTTTCTTTCGAAAACCAAACCAAAGAACTTTTCAGAATTAAAATGTACTAGATTGACTAATTTACTAGATTAGAATGTACAGTAAAATTGTCAAATTGAAGATGGACTCAGATCACTAAATGCACAGAAAAGGCAACTGATTCCTCTTACAGTCTTGTGAAAAGGTTCATGAAGGGTTCTACTGTAGGCTTCCTTCAGGCTTTCTGCTTGGAACTTCTTTTTTTTTCTGAAAGACAGCCACACTGTGGTACGGTTCATCATTCCCTGTTAAACTTGTTAAAATTGCATGCTTTTTAAAGGTGCTAGAGGAACCCCTTTTTTTGTACACAACGCGTTTTTCAAATGTTCTCCGTATAGGATCTTTTTTTTTTTTTTTTTTTAATATTGTGACATTTCCTTACTTAAAGAGCCTGGATTCCTTTGTGTTTTAAAAAAGTATTCCACTTGGATCTCTTGGATAACAAAGGAGTTGTAGTGATTTGAGGAGAACTTTTAAAGGAAATCAAAGAACCATTAAGACTTACAAATAGAACATTGAAGGTCTAGATGTTATATAAATAAACAAGGACGCTTCAGGAACTCTTACGCAAGAGTGTATGAGGAATTTACTGCATATGCCTCTTTCAAGATTTCATTCTTGGTATAAAAAAAAAAGTTCCTCAAAAGTTATAAATTATATAAATTTTACAAAACGTTCTACTGAACATTTGTTGTTAAAAGGTAAAAATCTCCTCTTAAGGAAAAACCGGACAATGTGACGAAGGAGTTGGAAAACACTTATATAAGAGTACAACTCGGGTTCTCCAGAGTTCTTTGGACGGTTATATATATATTTTTTTTTTCTACGTGGTTTTCACCAGGTTTCTTACAGTTCTAAAAAATAAAAGCCTTCCAACATGCAACTTCTTGGTAGTTCTTGTCTTTCTTAAATTATTTTATTTTGGAACCCTCTGAAAGCAAGGTGGTGATAGCATTGTAGGTAGGATACCCTGATATCTCTCTAGCATATGGGACATCTTTCAAAATGAACAGAATTTACCTGTCTGAAATGTAAGAACGAAAGGGGAAACAAGAAGAAGAATTTAGGAAGCAGAATCGCGGGAAGTGCCAAAGATAACCTAATTTTAAAGCAATTGAAAGGTTGACAACTGTCGGCTAAGCCATCGAATAATATCTAACGTTTAAGTAATCTCTATAATCTCTAACACAACTTCATTTTGGCTAACAAGCAGCTAGATGGTAGTTAATGTTGAAAGAAGTCTTCGTTTTGCTCAAATGGTATTGATAGCACTTTAGAACCCAAAAATATCTTGACTCCTGACCCTTACACCCACATGTGTTAATCAAACATCCCATTCCAGATTTAGTCCCCACTTCACTGTTATAAAGTTTTACCGTTAGGTGGCCTTCCTGACACAACCCTCCCTTTTTTACCCAGGCTTTGGACTGGTGCTCAGGGACCTAAGGGTGCCTTTCAACCCCAAAGACCATGTGTGTGGAAGCAAGGCCTCCTGCAGGGTAAACCACCAATGCCCTTTTCTCACTGTATCCGAATAATATAACAAAAAATATACCAACATTATTATTACGATGTTGCTCAGGTCAAAGTGTTCAACTGTAAAGCATCATTAAAGAAATGTTTAAACATGACTAATGAGGCTTAGAACCAGGGAAATTCTTGTTCATCGGTTCTTGTTCAGCGAGTGAGCTGAAAATTCCTCGTCTGTGTTTTTTTTTTTATTATTATTTCATTGCATTACATTTGTGCTCATGTGTTATATATGGTACATATTGAAAATGTTCTGTTAGGTGTGATTTTTGTGATTTTCTTTTTTTTTTTTTGACATGATGAACGCTACAGCTGAAAGCTGATCTGTCTGAGATAAAGGCCTGGTCAAATGTGGAATCATTTTCTTGGTAATTCATGTTGAGCTCATCTGCAGTGTACAGACCACTCTGTGGGTGAGAGCAAACCGTTTTTCTGCTGAACACACATGCATTTTTCATTTGTGTCCAAATGCATTATTAATTTACTCCTTACATTTAGAGTTTATTCCACTTCCTCAGACTTTTGTTGCATTTATCACTGCTAGTCACACATTAGTCGATTATTTTCTTGTGATAGGGCCACACTTGTCGCGTGGATGCACCAATTAATCCACCTAATTAGAATCAAGTAAAAACCCTATAATGATTATCATAGTGAAGTTCTTCTGTAGACCTTTTTTTAACGCTTATGGAAGGAGGCTTCAGAGTTAGGGCCAAGGGAAAGTTTTCTGCTTTAACAACTATTTCACAACATTAAATGAGTTGTTCTGCATTAAATACTAAATTGTAATACGAGGCAGGATCAAACAGTTTTGTAACACACCAACAGATGGCAGTAAAGGCTGTACGCACAGTCACAGGGAGCGCCGACTTTCATAAGTCAGTGTGCCAAAAGACATCGTCCTGTGTACATTGGGAGCTGGGCAACTAGTGCTTTATAAATTTACATTTCAAATTCAAATTTTATTTGTCACATACACAGTACGTTTTTGACCATGTGCATTACCACGTCTGCTATTTCATCCTGGACAGCAAGTTAGAGCAAAGAGCGAATGACCTGCCCTTCACCCGTGATGAAATTTGGTGGTACGGGTACAACCTTGAGACGAAGCAACATTCGAGATAGATATCTGAGGGAGTATGTATGGCAAAAGCGACCGCATAAATTTCCAAATTTTTTGATACTCCCTCATAGTTTGCCAATTGCAATGAGAAACTTTATATCATGAAATATCAGCACCCCAACATCCCAGTTTTCAACACAACCTCAAAAAATGCTCACCTTGGACTTCATTTACCACCACTCCCACAGACTACAGCCCAAGGGGTAACCCACAGTTCTGAATGACCACTAGGGGATGATCACCATAGGGCCCCATGTTAAAATGTCCAACTTTATAACAGAAATAAACATATTTACATCCTGGTATATAAATAAATAAATAAATAAATAAATAACAGTCTTGGTCTCCTTAGCTAGATTTCCCATCCATGCCCATCTCTTCAGATAAACTAACTTCAAGCCATACAATTATGCACAATTAGGAGTGTGGCCGATTCTGAGTGACAGCTGCAATGCATCACTTTAGCTAACCAGCTAAATGGAATCGCTGTAGTTTAATTTACCACGAGAAATGTAAGAGTCGGCGGAGAATGTGAAAGACTGAAATCAATCAAATGCAAAGTAATGTTAGCATACAAATTAACATTAGCCACTTTAGCTTTTTAGCTAAGCTTGCTAGTTTGTGTTAACCGAGATAAGTAGACATGTTCCAACCAACAGCCAGGGTCAGCTTGTTCCACCCTCATCAGCTCATTTAGGGATTAATCTGTGTTTGTAAGATGGCGACAACCAGAGCTCTCACAGTTGAGCTTCAAAACCCGCTCATCAGAAAACCTATATGTGATGTCACAGAGGGTTTGTCCAGATCTTGTTCAGTCTCTGGTGCAGCCAGTTTGCATGACTTTCTCATACCTTATTGCCCTGTTGATTGCACTCTCCATGCTTTATTTTCCACGTTCTTGTTTTGGTCTTTATTTTCTGAATCTTGTAAATCTTTGACTTTGTTAAGTTTGTTTGGCATCAAATAAAAGACTGCATTTGCATCCATTTCCAAACCTATCTGATGGCATGCTGCTACTGGGAATAATTAGCTTTGAGATTTTAACATGAACTTAGCTCTGTTGTGTTTTATTCCTTTTTTTTTTTTTTTTTTCAAAATGAGATGCTGAGCACAATCTGCAAAAATAAAAAAATAAATAAATTTAACATTTTATGTAATAATTTGAACTATAAATCATTTCATTTCTGCATACTTTCTAGACATTTTTATCCATTTTATTTTTCCTGTTTTTTTCCACATTTCCAGATTTTGCATATGTGTACAGTCATCACTGTGTATATTTTGTACAGCTAGGTTATAAAAAAAATATTTTTCTTACTATATCCCATATTTTATATTTTATATTCCGTTCTTCTTACCTTCTTCTCTATATTTTATTCATTTCCATTCCCTAATTAATTAATTTTTATTTCTATTGATAATTTGTGTTTAAAGGTCACAAGCGGTCGTATAAGCATTTCACTGCATATCATACTGTGTATGACCGTGTATGGGACAAATAAAATTTGAAATTGTATTTGAAAATCCAACCTGCGTCAATCAATACTCCATGGCTGTTTGGATGAAACTGGAAATAATGCACTGTGCATAATCTTACTGTTATTATCTTTATAAAATGGCTGTTTGGTGACCTGACACTAAGAGGAAAACCCCCGCGTCCAAGACATTGTTATATGGCACACGTCATCTATCAGACAGCCTTCAGGTCTAGAGCAGGGAATCCTCATTCACTCATCAATGTGAGCATGACGAAGAGATGATGAAGGTCTGAGATGACAGCGGGATTAATGAATCAGATACGGAACACAGGACCTACAGGGAAGCCTCAAAGGACCATCCAGTTTGAGTTACAGGACACAATACGAGCCAGTCATCAGCACCCTGCTTTACTCAACAGGCCTTTTCATTACACTCATAGCTGCAAAAAAATATTCGGATTTCTTTACTTTAACCGTTATCTTGTTTATTAACAGAAGAGGCCCATTTAATTCACCACACACGCAATTTACAGTACTCTCTAACATTGTCATGCCTTATTGAACTGATGATTGAAAAATCCAAGGTCACTGATGAAAAAACAAATGTACAGTACCCCTTTGTAGCCCCTAAAATCTAATCATCAACTGGATTCAGATCAAACGCTTTATCGTTGACCTGCATACTTGCCCTGCTGTAAGAAAATGATGAAGAGGAAACAGATTAGATAACGATCAAATGGTTTTAGGAGTCGTCGATGCAGAAATGCACATCACTTCAAAGGGTTCACAAACTTTTGCGTCTCTTGGGATGCTGCATAAGAGCAACATTTGTTCAACAATAAACAATCGTACGATCTTCTACATCGTTAATACGAAGAAAGAATGCAGATGAAGAAATTGGTTTGTCTTTTTCCTACACTGAAGGAGCGTAGAATCTCCTGCAACGTCAAGCTACGAAATACGAGATACGAGTTCCTTCAGCACTGTCAGCCCTTAGGTGATAACTAGGTGCAGATGTGAGACCACCACTGGATCACATTTCTAACAAGCTAGACATCACTAGTTTCTATTTAATAGCACGTTATACATTATAGCATGGCAGCTACCACACCCATGTAAATTTACATACATATTTCAGAGCAACTTATAGAAGAGAGGTGTGATCTCCATCCAGATATTTTATGTTGTGAGAGATCCATCATTAACCTTTTTCTCAATTTTTTCGCTACACTATAGCGCTTCTATTGGACACGTGCCAGCCTTCACTCCCCATGTGCATCAGTGAGCCTTGGCCGCCCATGGGACCATTTTGGAGTTGCTCTGATCCAGTCCTCTAGCCCTAGCTACAGTTATAATATCTCTTTACAATGGCTGGTGGATGTGGGTAGGATATATATGTAAGCAGCAAGTGAACTTTTTTTCCCTGAAGTTGATGTGTTGGAGGCAGGAAGAATGGGAGAGCGTTATGATCTGAGTGACTTTGATAAGAAATTGTGATTGTTAGAGGACTGGGCCGGACTGGAGCTGGCACATCTAGTCTGAGCACATAGAAGTGATAATGTAGCTCAAATAGATGAAAAGGATGAATGCTGGTTTTGATAGAAAGGTGTCAGAACGCACTGTGCATCACCGTTATGGTGGCAAAATTGGGGGGAGGGTGGGGTGGGGGGAGACGCTACTCAGTATTAGTATTAGGCAAGTGGTCATAATGTTATGGCTGATTGAAGTAAATGCTGTAAGGATTTCATTCCATTTAGTTCAAATTGCAATGCGGAAACGTCAAACTTTTTTATTGCAACAAGTTTTTGTTCAGTTCATTTAATTCGACATGCTTCTTTGTTTTCAGTTATTTTGGCACTATTATGCGTCCATAATCCCTCAATATCAAATATTCATTAAATATTACTGCTGTGTAAGTGAGTGGGCCTCTGAGTAAGGTGTTGCATAAAGTGTTTTGGTTTTTTTTTTCAAGTCTGTCCTAAAACATTATTGAGGTGCATATAAGGACATCACCGTAGGTCTTGGTTGTTATTAATATTCCTGCTCAATGATTCACGGTGACGTTTGTCAGCCTACTGTATATGCAGTATATGCGAGTACAATGTACAAGTAATCAGGCCAAATTCCACAACCCTCGTGGAAAAATGCATTCCAGAGTTCGGCTCATATGAAGCTTCTGCAGTCCTACTGAGCTAAACTGATTTATATTCATATTCATGAGTTTGGTCTGGCGGCACGGTGGTGTAGTGGTTAGCACTGTCGCCTTGCACCGCCAGGGTCCGGGTTCGATCCCCGGCCAGGCTCGATCTCTGTATGCATGGAGTTTGCATGTTCTCCCCGTGCTTGGTGGGTTTTCTCCGGGTACAGTCCAAAGACATGTAGGTTAGATTAGTTGGTGTTCCCAAATTGGCCGTAGTGTGTGTGTGTGTGCCCTGCGATGGATTGGCACCCTGTCCAGGGTGTACCCTGCTTTGTGCCCTAAGTCTCCTGAGACCCTGCTCCAGTCCCCCGTGACCCTGAATACAGGATTAAGCGTTATAGATGATGAGTGAGTATATATATATAATAAAATATAATGCATTTAACTTTGAAGATATCAACCGATCAAACTCACTTTCCTAAAGTTCTGATTAATTCATCATAAGATGACATCAGTGCCATTACTCGAACCCAGAGCTCTGAAGCAACCGACCTCAGGAAAACAAAGTCATGCAGCGGAGTTATATTCCTCCAGTCTCTGTTTTATCATGCTGACTCACTTACGAGGAAAATCTAACCCTCAATGTCAGACACTCCATCTTCATCGAGTCAGGGTTTAGCGCAGAAAATCTCCCCTGAGACTTTCAGACCATGTGGTGGATTCTAAACAGTACTAAGGTTTCACTTTGTCATCAGGTGATCATGTGTTTCTAGCAGTGATGATGCCATAGCTACCGTAGTGCTGTATACAGAACACTGCCTAGAGAGCATCGATCCTGCTGTAATCAGCAGCGTCTCTGCGGTCCACGCATATGGAGCAAGAGCAATCTGCTGTTCTTCAACAATTCTCAGCTGTTCTGTTGTGGAGCTTGGAACCTAACAGACCGAACTCACTCACTCACCATCTATACCGCTTAATCCTGTATTCAGGGTCACGGGGGCCTGGAGCCCATCCCAGGAGATAGCTGATATTATTTACCACTACACTACGCCTTTTGCAATTTCTTTAGCTTTATTATTTCATTTATAGTTAGGACAGGTTTCAGAGGTGGCCCAAAGTGTGTGCGTGCGTTAATGCTCCCGCTCAAATACCATCAGATGCAAAAAAATTTCAAACGTCAAACAAATCAGACTGAAATCATACTAAATCAAGCAAGTTAGTGTGCATCTCAGTTGAACAAAATGCGAAACGTACAGAGTTGTAAAATCGTCAACGTTTTTCAACGTTTCCAACATGCTACAGTACAATTTTTACCGCTTGCTAACTTGCTTGTCGATTGTTCGGCCTATAACTGAGAAAGTCAACCAGCACAGGTCCGACACTAACAAGACAAAATCGGCACTTGTTTCAACATACATGGGTCACTTAATTATTTCCCCTCCCGCGCTTGTATTTAGGGACTGTATGTAAATGAGCCATGATTTCAGGAGTGATCTGTTGGACGTATCCAGGAACCAGGAAACCAGGAAGTGTCCATGTGACCTGGAGGATCATCCTAAGGATCAGCTGAGATCCGTAGATTATTATAAGACTATCAGTAAAATATGATAATAGAATATCAGATATTAATATTAATAAATAATGTTAGGATATGTTAGGGAATTTATTTTTCACTTTTTTGTGTTTACACACACACACACACACACACACACCACAGACCCAGCTCAATGTCTAAAAATGACTAATAAGTGAATTTTGCATAAAAGGCCCTCTTTAATGGATTACCGGCTTACAGCTGAGTGCTTTTTTCACCTATTAGTCAGTGTTCAATATTTCAGAGGAAAAATCTGTTGTTTTGTTTCGATTCAGTTCTCAGGAATTAGCGTGGATTCAGCCACCGTGCCGCCCATTCGTAAAACATGACTAGAAAATATACAAAGGCTTTTATTCATTGCTACTTAAAAGAAATCTAATCAAGCCAGTCGGTACAGTGCTTTACTCTGTGGCGTCGCAACTACAGGGATGAGGGTTCGATTCCCAACTCGGGTCTGTGCGTATGGAGTTTGCATGTTCGTGTGTATGAGTCCAAATGTTCATTTGCATTCCCAAATTGCCTGTTTTGTGTGTCCTGCCACCCTGTCCTCATGCCATAAGACTCCTAGGACAGGCTCCAGTAGTCTGAACTCTAAATTCCAACTAGATATCAGTGAATTTCCTCCTTGCGTCTGGTTTTCCCAGGATTCAAAACAAACCTGATCAGGATAAAGTTGAATTAACGATTTTGTAACATGTCATATCCATTGCAGAGTTTGTGCCACTTATGTTGTTTTACATAATAGTTACAGTTATGCAGGACCGAGTGTAGAGTGAAACACAAACCAAGAACTGATTTTTTTTTTTTTTTGCTTTCGCTTCTCTATCTTTAGAGTTCAGGGCCTGTTTACTTGCTCGAACAGTTCCGCATGGGTGCCTGGTGATGCCGTGACTCATATGCTATGATATCAGAATTTACATTAAATGCTCTCAGCTTTAGAGAGCAGAAAGGTTCTGACAGGTGAGTGCATTTCCTTTGAAACGATCGTATTCCTTACGTTCCGATAAAGCTCAGGCCGCGATCTGCGATTCCTAATAAATCTCTCTTACATCATGGCGATGCACTTCTCGTGGAGGCTTACATAACCCGTGCTCCAGTGACTTGTTTCTATAGGCAGACAGACCCTGAGAGCTGAACTAAACTACAAGGGTGCTTGGCAGAGCAATCATCGTATTTGGCTTTCGAAGAATCGCTAATGGAAGTCTTTTTCGCTTTTCCAGTGTGTTGTCATGGTGGTGGGGGTGGGTGGGGATGGGGGCTATGCATCTCTGGTTACTCTCACGGGATTAGATTAGTACACTCTGCTCCTTTGCTGAGTGTCTCAGCGAATGCAGTCACCGCCTGGGCTGCTGGGAAATCAGAGAGCCGGTTGTTCCTGAGCAGCTTCCATTCTCTTCGGCCCTGCAGACGATACGATCGATAACTATATGCACTTACGGAAAAGCATGTTAGCTGGAACACACATGGAAAGATGAAGAGATTCTGACTCATCTGGAACTGCGCTGTGTCGAGGATACTACAGATGGAGGAATTGGCCCGGGTGACTTCCTGATGTAAAAGCATTTATGAAAGCGTGCCAGAGAAAGACCGAAAAATGAGACGAGCGTTCCAGATTCAGCTCAGATGTCCCCGTTTGTCCCGTTTCTGTAAATATTTTTCATACCTGCACGCCTGCGAGGATTTCCTAGTTGCGGGGTTTTTCCCTGCAAACAAATAACACCGAACACGGTGAAGTCGGTCTCGCCGTTTAATCTTCTTTCGGACCGGCGGTTGGCCCCCGGAGGTCTCCGCGCCATCGGGAGGAACGCATGCAGTAAGGCGCAGGCCGCACGGAGGAAGACATTAAACAGCAGTTTAGCTATTATAATTAGACTGAGCCGTGTGAATCGACCACAACGAATCCCTTTGGGGAGCGGAGCGAGAAAGAAGGCAGAGACGGACCGAGTGTCGGGTTGTTTTTATAAGATCTTTAGCCTGAGAAGCTGCCAGAAGTTTGCGAGGAGGACGGCTTGCAGATGACGGATTAGCTCCAGTCCGAAGCTTTCAAAACAGACCGGACTGCAGCTGCGGAGAGCTGAGAATTATTTAGGGCAAGACCGAGAGAGAGAGAGAGAGAGAGAGAGAGAGAGAGACTTTTTGTTTGCTAAATTGTGTTTATTAATGTGATTAGGTCTCACATATACACCATGACAGGGGATGTCAAACATTTTGTCGTCAAGGACACCATAAAATGTGACATACTTGTTATGCGGCTATTCAAATATTAATCACATTAGGTAAATATATTCTCCCTTTCTGGCCACTTTATTATGAACACTTGCAAAAAAAAAAAAAAACATTTTTTTAATTTTCAGCCCTCTGCTTTGGGTTCCCATGATACCCTCAGATTCCTCTCCTTGGCCGATTCAGGACCTTTTCCTGACGTTCTATAGCACATCTACATTAGAGTTCAAACGGATGCCCCACCTGAGATGCTTTTCTGCTCACTACAGTTGTAAAGAGTGCTCATGTGAGTTAGCTTCCCTCTCAGCTCAGTCTATTCCCCGGCTACAGCACTTACTCGATGTTTTTCTTTTTCACACCATTTTGTAAAACCTCCAGAAACAGTTATGTGTGAAAACCCCCCAGGGATCAGCTCAGCACGTTCGGAACTACCCAAACCAGCCTGTCTGGCACCACCAAGCAGACCGCACTCATGCAAAGTCCACTTTCTAATGTTAGAGTTGAAAATTAACTCTTGAACTGTATCTGCATGATCATATAATCTGCATCGTTAATACACACGACTGGCAGATTTTTTTTTTTCCAATCATGAATGTGCAACAGTACTTTATTTGGTTTTTATCTGATCTGAGCATGTGACCAAAGTAAACCACTTTTTTTTCTTTCTTTTTTTTTTTTTTTTTAAATCAAAACCATGATAGCTGTTTAATCCTCAACCCAAGGAACCCACAGAACCCAAATCACTTTTTTGTATATTTTAACCTTCTTTCGTGATTGCACATGATCCTAAAGAAAAAGAAAAAAAAACATTATCCTGGTTAGGGTCACTGAGGAGCTGCTGGAGACTCTCACAAAAACCCTGAAAGTCCATCATGGAGCATTACACACACTCAGCAGAGGAACCCAGAAAAACATTCCCTCATGGACATAATCATTCATCTTCTAACCCTAACCCTGCTTTATCCAGTATACAAAGTGCCAGTCCATCAAAGGACACACAAACACACACTACTGGAAATTTGGGAAAACCATTTAACCTAATCTGCATGTCTTTGGACTGTGGGAGGAAACCGGAGTACCTGGAGGAAACCCACCAAGCACGGGGAGAACATGCA
>QMIH01000004.1:1392553-1420038 GCA_003987875.1 Clarias batrachus | reverse complement strand
ACATACACTCACTCATTCACACACTACGGGCAATTTGGGAACTCCAATTAGTCTAACCTACATGTCTTTGGACTGTGGGAGGAAACCGGAATGCCCGGAGGAAATCCACCAAGCACGGGGAGAACATGCAAACTCCATGCACACAGAGACGGGAATCGAGCCTGGCCGGGGATCGAACCCGGACCCTGGCGGTGCAAGGCGACAGTGCTAACCACTACACCACCGTGTCGCCCTATTTAATAATCAATTAATTAAACAAGAAAAATAAATAAATGCAGCTCATCATGTTAATGAGAATGCCCGTTATCCTCTTATCCAGTATCCAGTAACAACTGGGCTGACTGATTATTATAATTACAATATGTGTTCAAGTCAAACCGGGACTTTTGATTGCGCTGAATAACAATCTCTATATAATCCCCTGCTACACTAATGCACTTATCCCAGGGTTTCTCTCATGCTTGGAGCGAGGTCAGGACTGTACGAGGGATGTGACGACAACTCCCAGCCGAGGTCCTGTAACATGCAAGTGGTGTTGGTGAATGATTGTTGGTACAGTTCCCACAGACAGATGTGTCTCTTCCGCAAGTTGGCGACAAGTTCCACTGGGTGAATGTTCGCAAGAACGACTGCAGTGGGCTCCGAGCCAACTTAGCCAAGATCGTCATTCACGTACTGCATTCTTTAGAACGTTTGTACCATACACATCTTTTACTGCAGCTAAGAGTCTCATCACTGTACTGTACAAGAGGTCTTGTATTAATACCAACACTGTGTTGTTGATGGACTGGAATAGTGTTGTGTCGTGTAGTCTAAGCCCCTTTGTTCGTTTCCAGTTTACAGAGCCAGGGCTGTGGGCTTGTATGAACACCAGATTGTTTTCAGCCTGCACTGAAAGACAGCTAGCGTATTATGAGGAGATATTCGCTGCATTTGAGAAAAAGTATCACAGACAATCAAAGAATCCTCCTTTAATGCAGCTCCTGCAGGCCATAGCTTAATCCATTTTCTTTATTATTACAACTAAGGATGAACACTTTAATGCATCTTTTAATCCGTTTATGTGGTGCGTCCTCAGTTCAAGGCCCTGTGGAAGCAAACTACAGAAACAACGATGTATGTAACAAGTGACTGGCTTAGAAATTAGAAACTCATCAGAATCAAGAATTCATTCACTCGCTCATCATCTATACCGCTTCACCGGGTATACAGGGTCACGGGGGCCTGGAGCCTATCCCTGGAGACTTTGGGCATGAGGTGCGGTACCGGACCCTAAATCTTTTGAGTTCGGGCATTCCTGAAAAATCTCATCACCTCCTTAGCATACTTGCTTTAGCCTTGGTTGTTGTGGCATCAACCACTGCAGCCAGACCATAGGAAACATTGCACACGCAAATTTCACGAGAGTCTCCTGACTTTGAAACTAAACCTGATTTGGAAGTAAAATTTAACCTGATGGTACTGACAGGTCCAGAACCTATTATATACTGTATCATTACTTGTTGGACGTGTGAGAAATGTAGAGTACATGTAATATAGCAAGCAGATATGCCAATGGCTTACAGAATCAGAATCGGGTTTTATTCGACAAGTATGTGTTGAGACACACAAGGAATTTGGTTCTGGCTGTTTGTAGCTCTCAGAGTAGAGACAAACATAAAAACACTGGACTGGTAAGTTGGAGCTGGATGGACTCTACGGAAAGGTAAAGCAGTGGAACAATTTTAAATGAAATGACTTCAACCATGGTGGCACGGTGGTGTAGTGGTTAGCAATGTCGCCTTGCACCGCCAGGGTCCGGGGTCGATCCCCGGCCAGGCTCGATTCCCGTCTCTGTGTGCATGGAGTTTGCATGTTCTCCCCGTGCTTGGTGGGTTTCCTCCGGGTTCTCCGGTTTCCTCCCACAGTCCAAAGACATGTAGGTTAGACTAATTGATGTCCCCAAATTGCCCGTAGTGTGTGAATGAGTGAGTGTATGTCTGTGTGCCCTGCGATGGATTGGCACCCTGTCCAGGGTGTACCCTGCCATGTGCCCTAAGTCTCCTGGGATAGGCTCCAGGCCCCCCGTGACCCTGAATACAGGATTAAGCGGTATAGATGATGAGTGAGAGTGAGTGAGTGACTTCAACCATCTGAAAACGTGTGTTTGATAAAGCAGGTCCTAAAAGAGTTAATAAGGCTGACGGGTTCAGCAAAAATCCCAGCCTAAATACATTTACCACTGAGACCCTGTAATTAACTGTCCTGTCTGATGCTCCTTGCCTCGGTTAGCTTTTGTTGCAGTTCCTGTTTTTGAACACTAGGGGCAATAACTGTAGGAAGCGAAGTGGTACAGTAAATGCTTTCCCTCTGTTTTCATGCTAACACCTAGCATGTCTTTAAATATGTGCAGATGAATAACAAAAAACATAACTTTTGGGACTTCATGGTCTCTGTATAAAACAGATTAACAGGCAATACGCTTATTATCGGCTTGAGCTTCCATTACGTTTCAGCAACATTATCATTTTTAGGGGAAAAAAGATTTGTTTTGCCCTAGGTAAGGGAGCGGGTCTGGGAGACTGGTGAACGTAGAGTATTATGGTCAACTGGTATGTTTGGTTGCTGACTTCCCCCCTCTAATTGATCACTCAGGTTTGGTGGAGTGATTGCTTCCTTTACATCCCAGTTCTCCCTGTGTTTCCCTTCTGGTTATGCTGTCATAGTTAGTCCTGCCGGAGTCCCTGCTTGCACTGTGCACTGTATTAATATATACATTCACCTTATACATTATGTAACTGATTATGTTGAACTACACACACCGCCCCTGAGCCGCCAGTGATCCAGACCCCTCTGGTCTCCGGACCTGTCTGACTGATACCGGTGCCCCGCTACCCGTTGGAGGTCTCGAGACATGGAGGCCTGGTGTGGTCTGCTTGGAATGCATATGGTGACTGGGGACGGTTCCACTTTACCATGAAGATGGTGTTGGTATCAGCTGATGCAGACAGATGTTCAGATGATAGCTTGTGACTGCGGTCGCTCGATACTGTACCAAGTACCTGAGCCTGCAATAATGAAAGTGGACTCCATATAACTCAAACACATCTCCCGTATGACTGCAGATCAGTACATGTTATCTTAATTCAACCCAAATGAGGATGGGCTCCCTGTTTGGTCTTGAGTTTTGTCTTGCTACCATCGGCTTGCTGAAAATGATGATTTATCCATATTTATATATTTATATGATTTCCTCAATCATTTCCATTGTATTTTATTCTGTAAAGCTTCTTTGTGACAATGACCATTGTTAAAAAGTTCTATATAAATAAATTTAACTTGATCTGCAGTCATACTCTAATTAAGTTGTATTAAAAAAAGAGAGAAAAGCCTAAATTTAAACACTAAACATACAATATACCTTGTTTATATCTAGCTATTTTATTGTATCCCATCTTCTCTTGGACCACTTTTAATGGAAGTTATTGTAGAAATGACATCTTGGAGTCCACGCAAAAGGACGACCATCAGGCTGAAACACTGATGCAGTATCGCCCTCTTCAGGAAGGAGCTGTCTAAACACAGATCTTAACACGGCCATCATAAAAACAGGATCGTTTTATTTATCAATAGATTACACCATGCATATATGACAAAACTGTTTACAAAATTCAGAGGTTTCTGAACTTCTGAACTAAGAGTTATGCTGAGCTTTTCTGTTTCCAGCAGTCCTATAATCTCCAGCTCCAGGGGTGTGGAGGGCTTATACATACATACAGACATACAGACAGACATACAGACAGACATACATACAGACATACATACAGACATACATACAGACATACATACAGACATACAGACAGACATACAGACAGACATTACGCCACAGGAAAGGTAAAGATCCATCAGATTTCTTTAGAGTTTTCTGGGGACAACATCAGAAGGATCTCATCTCCCGAGTTTTAGTATTAAAGTAGGCTGCTTTAAAGTCGGTCAGTCAGTTTAATACTCTCTCTCTCTCTTTCTCTACTGGGCTTTCTTGGCTTTTTCTCTGGCAGCTTTCCTCTTCAGTTGCAGCGTCTTCAGCTCGGTCATGGTCACAAATGTCCTCCTCACCCACACGGCCTGAAAGACATACAGCAAACTCAGAGTCACGCCAGATTTCTTTACAAGTGATACTCAGTGTTGAGATAAACCTTTTAGCAAAAATCTAATCTGTCCTGATACGCCAAAATGTATTATTTTTGGTATGGACATTGGTTTAGTGCCTGCCAGGGAAGAGGAGCCACATTTCTGGTTGTCGTCCAACTTGTTACTGCATTCAACCTAAAATACTTACGCAGGAAGCCGGGAGTATTGAGAAAGAGGGAGAGAGAAAGAAAGAGAAACAGAGAGAGAAAGAGAGATAGAGATACAGAAGAAGAAAAAAAGGAGAGAAAGAGGGAGAACGAGAGAGAGAGGAAGAGAGAAATAGAAAAACAGGACGTGACAGAGAGAGAGAGAGAGCATGAATCAGCATGGCTGCTCAAACCATGGCCAGTTGATAAAGTAACACTTACTCCAATATTACTCCATACACTAGTATTCAGATTAAACAGCTTGTCATATTATGGATCACAGAAGCTGAACACTGAGGGACTCATCCAACCCCCTCAACTGAAACTGTCCCAAATTCCAGCCTAACTCTGAGTTAAGTCAAATGCAGCACTAGCAAAGTAGGCGTGTGATCGATCTGTGTGATACACCTGAATGGGCGTGGCCTGTGCGTCAGTCCCAGTGACAGAGGTTTCGCCTGTGTGTGTGTGTCAGTCTCATTGAAAGAGGCGTGGTCTTTGTGTCCATGTGTCAGCCTAAGTTAAAAAGGGGTGATCCAGCCCTGCGTTTCCTTCCACAGTCGAAGTGCACTCCTGACTCCCTGCTCCCTGTGTAGAGAATGCCAGTTAAGGGAACTTCCCGTTATTAAAATCCCATCATTCGGAACACCCTGTGATATGTCTCTAGCTGGATACCTGTTGCTTCTACTGGGTTAATTTCATAATACTGAAACGAAAGATATTGATTATACAAGGGCGAGTCAAAATATGATCCACACTCCGGTTATATTAAAACTTCTGTTGTCTTCTGTCTTATCAAGGTTCCGGTCTCCCCAGTCATTGCTGTGCAGGTGTGAACGTCTTACATCAGTTCATTTGTAACTCTGATGTTGGGCAAAAATAGATGACACAACTGCGATTTGCATGAAAGAAGAGCAGCGTGCAGTAATAATCTTTTTTTGTGGTCTGAGAGTGTACCTGGAAACGACTCACAGAAGAGCATAAAAAGTTCCACAATCAACAGCGCTCGTTACAGTCAGATGCTTATTGAAGAGCAGAAGCCTAAACTTCGGATTAAATGCAGAACACTGATATCCAAGCGCGATCGTGATCTCACATGTCGGTACACTTCTGCCCACACTGTCACCACTCTGCAAAACTCTGTTTTGAGGTATTAAAGCGTCCTCCCTATGGGCCCGATCTTGCTCCATCGAAACTTTGATCTCCTGAAAGCAGCCTTACGAGGACAAAGATTCACTTCTGATGAAGAAATAAAGCCAGCTGTACCTTTGTGGCTCACAGCTCAGCCTAAAACATTTTTAATGAAGGTATTTAAAAGCTTGTCGACGGATGGACAAAGTGAAATTGAAAAGCATTGAGTTATGTCGTAAAAAGTTCTGTCCAAAATTTCTTTCAAATAAATTTGACAGCCAGAGTGCGGATGATGTTGATCATGTAATGAGATGTGTACGGTGACCTCCTGGACGAAGTGATACTTGGCCTATTACTCACATATAACAACACGTCCTTAAAATATGCATGCTTCAAATTAAAATGAGAATGTCATCATTCAGGGACCTTCTCACATGCCTTTACTAACTCAATCTCTTCTTACACAGCTATAATTTTACATGAGTTAACAACATTAATGTGAGACACAAATCTTACCACGATGATCATGGTGTTGAACAGAAGCGGCACAGAATACACCAACGATATAAACATCCCCTTAGAGTCAAAGTACTGGAAGTTGGAAAATGATCTGCGGGAGAAAAAAAAAACAAGAAAGAAATTCTAATCCCGATAAAACAGTTGAGAAGACAAAAAAAATAATATGACAGATAAACAAGCTTGACGGTCTCACCTCCAGTTCTTGGCTGCGATCTCGTTTAAATATTCTGCACTGTACACCATCACAACTGCGGATGACAACACGATCGATTATTTTCTTGATGTATGTTCTTTTAAAATCTTTTAAATCACTGTGATGGAACATTTCTTTACCCATCAGGAGGAACTGGACGATCTGGAGTCTGTAGAATCTGCAGGTCAGGATGGTGAAGGCGAAGCACATAATGTGAAAAGAAATCAGGCAGATGAGCCATGGTTCAGACCACTGGATCTGTAGAGAGAGAGAGAGAGAGAGAGAGAGAGAGAGAGAGAGAGAGAAAGAGTTATTTATCACCTATAACACACCTGAGCTACCTGACTGATAGATACATCTCTAAACTATAGGTTTAAACTCTAAACTAATACTAAACTACAGTTATCTTACGGATTGGAGAAACGTCCACGTTGATGTAATGCGAAATTTGCTGAATCCATCTATCGGGATGGCGCTGATATTCTTTGCTTTATCCGTGTTCATTTCACAAATCGATAATAAACAAAATAAAAATGAACAGTTTCGCCAAACTAAGGAAACAGGAAAAAGCTCCGGATTGAACCGAGCACTTCCGCATTCAGGAGTGACGACAAAATAGTGCGCCAGGCAAGGGTAACTATGGCAACTTTGTCCTGGCAAAATATAAAATAGTATTTTTTTAATTATTATTATTATATCTTATTTAACAAGACATTACAATTGAAAACTGTACAAAACAATGTCAGTGTGTAAACAAATAAAATTTTACAGCGTTTTCATTTTATATTGTTTTTGTGCGATTTGATACCTCGCGATGGGGACTTCCGCATTCGTCACACACCTAGGCCCCGCCCATCAGACGGTGCAGATGCAATTTGATACAACGTCATAAAGTAACGAGAGACAGCTTTACTTTAAAACTGGTTTAATTTTCTTTTTAATTGAAAGCTTTAAGTTGTTTTTAATGGAAAAATCTTGTTTTGCTTTTCTGCTGGCTTTAATTCAAATATTTATTCATGGGCCTCAGGAAAAACAAACTGCCATATATGGAATAAGGCTTGCTTGTAAACCATGCTTTGTGCGCTGCAGTCAAGTTGGAACTGGTGTGGGGTTGTTTTTCAGTCATTCAGCTCGGCCTCGTAGTTCCAGTGAAAGGAACTCTTAATGCTTCAGCATACCAAGACATTTTGGACTGTTTCATGCTCCCAACGTTGTGGGGACAGTTTGGGCACGGCCCCTTCCAGTTCCAGCAAGACTGCGCACCAGTGCCCAAAACAATGTCCATAAAGTCATGGATGAGCGTGTTTGGGGTGGGAAACCTTGACTGACCTGCCCAGATGCCCGACCTCAACCCGATAGAACACCTTTGGGGAGAAGTAGAGCGGAGACTGCGAGCCAGGCCTTCTCGTCCAACATCCCTGACCTCACAAATGTGCTTCTGTAATAATGTTAAATAATTCTCAGAAGCGCACTTGTAAACTTTTTGGAAAGCCTTTCTCGAAGAGTTGACGCTGCTATAGCTGCAAAGTGTGCACTTCCAGGGACCGAGTGTGATTCCTGCCTTGGGGGTTTTCTCCAGGTACTCCGGTTTCCCAAATGACCTATAGTGTGTAATTGTGCATGTTGACCAGCACAGTCGTGGGAATAAATACAGTGGTCACTGTTGGACTACAGAGGTTTCAATGTTGATGGATTAAATGATTAGACAGCTCCAAGCGTGTTTATTGCTTTGTTCATTTATTCATTATTGTTGTTATGATACTGCTGATCTTAATAAAAATTACCACAATATTTTTTTTCATTGTACAAACATATTGTTGAATCTGTTACACAGTTGTCAATATTTTGCAGGATAAATAAAAACATATGTACAGTATTGATTCTGATTTGGAAGCACATCAGTGTTAATGATATACTTTGTAGCATACCATCCATCCATCCATCCATCCATCTAAGAACCTCTGTAGTCCAACTAGGGACAGCAGAGACCAATGGTGACAGAAAGGCGATGGTTTGCCCACAAAGGAAGGCGAAGACATGCTTTGCTACGTTTGGTGTTAAAGAACTTGAGGGTTCAGCACAGAGCCGTGATCCTCACCTTAATGAAGAACTTTGGGATGAACGGGAAACTGACTGCACCCGGGGCCTCTTCCCAAAGAATCAGTAGATGAACTTACTAATGCAATGAGAGAAAAATTAGATGAGAGAAAAATATTGAGACATTTCCTACTTATGCTCTTTAAAGACGTCATAATGGCTCTAATCTGAGGTGCTCATTGTTAATTGGTGATTTCTGAGGCTGGTAACTCTAAATGAGCATCTCCTCTGTAGCAGAGGTAAGTTTTTAATTCATGCTTTCCTGGGATGGCCTTCATGAGAGACAGTTTAATCATAGTACTTGATGGGTTTTGGAAATGCACTTGACAATACTTTTCTTACAAGAACTGTTCTAAAAAGGCTGATGTTTGTGTCATATAATAAAAACTGACTCCAGGGCAGGGGTTTGACGCCCCCCTCTGACTTGTGTGCTTGGTGGATTGTCTCCAGGTACTCTGGATTCCTTTCACAATCCAAAGACATGCAAATTAGGTTAAGTTGGTGTTCCCAAATTGCCCGTTGTGTGTATATACTCTGTGATGATTGTGCTTTACTCCCCTGTCTTTGGTAGACTGTGGTAGGAAACCGGAGTACCTGGAGGAAACCCACCAAACACAGGGACAACATACAAACTCAACAATACGCAGAGACCCTAGAGATATGCACTTTTGACCTTACTTTTAACCATAATGCTAAAATTGCCGGTTTATTCCCCATTTTGTGGACTCATTCATCTATAAGAGCATTAGAACGTCTATTGATTCTGTGGGAAGAGGCCCCTTGTGCAGTCGGTTTCCTTGTGGACTACAGAGGTTCCTAGATGAATGGATGGATGGTACGCTACAGAATATATCATTCTGTATATAACACCGATGTGCGTCCAACTCTGTATTAGAATCAGAATCAGTTTGGAGAAGAATTACATGTGATGTGGAGAATGTGATGCACAAACCTCTGTTCATATGGAGTAAGTGTACGAATGTCAAAGTTCAAACCATCCAGATAGTTAGATGGCGCTGTGACACATACACCACGTAAACGCGCTCAGCATCTCCATAAAGACCAATAAGCAGAAGAAGAACTTCGGTAGCCATTACGAGTTTTTTTCCCTCCGCTGTCGCTGTCTGTTTTCGTTTTCTGCGTTTCTCTCGTTTAATTTCAGACTGTCTCGTGTTTGTTTTTGCGATAGCGGCGTCTATCCTAATGAGGGAGTTTGGTCCCTCACTGGCACTGGGAGATGGTGGTGTTAAACATTTCTGAGCAGGTAGGCGAAAAATGCGCTAATAACCTGCAACGCTTCGCGTACACCTAGCCTAGTTTAGCTTAGCTTAGCATAGCATCGCTTACAAGCTAGCAAGATGCGCTTTGCTTGTTTACGCTTTGCTCTTGTGGTGCAAACATGGTGCTTTATGTGGGGTCGATATATTTATTTGATTTTGTCATTTCAGACAAAATGTAATATTTGTACACGGTTTTTTGTGGGATATATAACGATTTTAAAGGAGGGTGGTTTGATGGCTGAGAGCGAATGTTAGCCGGTTTGCTAGCTTTGCTAACTCAGTCCGACATATTGGGCTTTGCTTGTTTTTTCCTTTCACTTTCTGACTGCGTGGAATCATTTCAGCACAAAAACATAAACTATGAATCACAAGAATACCTTTTATACGTTTGATAGGTTTATAATAAACGTTGTACAAAATTTAAATTATGTTTTATTTGTTTATAGATGAGCAGGTGTGCATATATATAGTATGTTGGTTATTGAATGGGCGTGTGTGTGTATATAATACAATATAATATATTATTATTCTTGTTACATTCATCTAACTTCACTCATTTAAAGGGTTTCTCACCTAGCAGTGTTTCATTCTTGAGTCTGACTTAAAACAAACAAACATATTTTCTCAGTAATCCTGGTTTATTTTAAAGCACAGGTTATAACACGTTATGTCGTGTTTCTATAGTAACACATCGTTCACAGGGACCTGGATGCAGGACGAGCTGCAAAACCTTACATAACCTAAAGCGTACGTTCATCTTCGTACTGGTTAGGGTTGTGTGCTGAATCTGGCACCCGTCCTGAGATAGCCAGACGTGAGGTGGTGGGTGTACACCCTGGCTGGAATGCCAGTCACAGGGCGTCGTGGTACGCTGTCACACAAGAAGGCAATGTGCGTGTTGAGGAAACGGATGCACACACTGCAGCTCAGAAACGCGTGTCAATTTTGTGCGATGGCCTGCAAAACTGTAAAAACACATACAAAAAAAGAATGGAAATATTCCAGAGTGATTATTCAATTACAGATTAACTTAAATTATTCATCTGATTTTATTTTGCTCCCCGTAATCGTATTTAATTGCGCAAAACTTACTGAGATCAACGTATTTGTCCTCGTTTAGATAAACTTTTCTTTCGGCTATTCCCGTCAAGGAGGCGCCACAGCAGACCGTTTGACTGGAACACAGTATGGCACAGGTTTTACACCGGATGCCCTTCCTGACACAACCCTCCTATTTTATCCGTCACCGCATGCCATGGCTGGGTATTATGGGGTGTAGCAACCTACTGACAGCGGGGCTCGAATAAGGATCCCCAAATCAACAACCTTGCGCCTGCGTCTCCACACTATAAAAAGAAAAGAAAAAAATCTTTCTCTTTTTTCAAACCTCGTCTGGTTATTTCCGTCACGAACCCCACTGGAAATATTTCTTTAATTGGTTTAAACCATTTCCCTCATGGTTTTTCAGCATATTACGGCAGTTCTACATTTGCATCTGTTTTGTGTATGTGCTGTGAGCCAGGGCTTGTTTGGCCACCATACGACACAAGCGCGCACTTCTTTTCATTTTTCTTCCCCCCAGTTTCGAGTGTCCGGGCAAAACAAACCGGCAAGTGTTTTTAAAAGGTGGAGGAAACCGGAGAACAAAGAGGAAATTGTGTCGAGCATGCCGAACTGTAAACAGATAGTAAAACAAGCTTAGTATTGAATGAACACTGGAGATGTGAGACGGCAGTGCTGATGGTGTGCTGCTCTGTGCTGCACCATTAAATACTGCAGTACGCTCGTCGGTACTAAACTACTTTAACGTTCAGTAAATTATCACTTGACACTTTGATATTTTGTGTACAATACCAACCAGAACTTTTGGTACTATTTAGTACTATGCTACTTATTATTACATTACCTGATACGCTAATTTCTGTGCCACATTGCCTGGTACTACACAACTCTTGGTATTTTGGTAAACTGTACTACACTACTTGGTACTGCATTAGTTGGTACTTACACTACTTGGTACTTTAGTATTTAGGTGCTACACTACTCTGTATTTTAATGTTACAAAATATACTACTCAGCACCTTAATATTCTGTCAACTACACCACTCAGCACTTTGTTTGGTATTATGCTAATTATCGCAGTACCCAATACTACTCAGTACTTTAATAATCTGTACTAATCTTTTTTTTTTTTTGGTACTACATGAATCCGTACTACCATACCACATACTAAGTTTAGTAGTACTTGGTACCACGCTAATTAATTTGCCACCGGGCCCTACACTACCCAATACTTAAACTTCTATACACCACTATTTGGTAATACACTACTCAGTACTTTAATAACCTGTACAACACTATTCGGTACTGCATTACTCATTAGTTTAATAAGTACCTTCATACTGATTACCAGAACTTTACTATTTGGTACTACATTCCTCAGTATTTTAATATTCTGTAATGCTCTTCCTGGTGACACCGCTCAGTAGTTAACTGTTTGATACTAAACTTCTCAGTACTGCATTAGTCATTATTTTTAATATTCTTTAATGCACTACCTGGTAATACACTAGTCAGTACTAATATTAAGTACTACATTGCTCATTACTTTAATATTTTGTGTACTACAGGGTACTTCACTGCTATTATTTAACAAAGAACGCCAATTGCATATAGAGTTGCGTTTAAGGAGACATTTTCTAAGGATGAGGGACTCAGGAGAGTCTTTAACCTGTGGGGCTTTGCCCTTTCTGGTTTCTCAGTAACGTAATCAGTGTCGTTACAGCTACAACAGAAATAGTAACAGGAAGTCATTTCCACAGGCTTTCCACATCTTTAACATTAACTATAAATAGAAGAAAGTGTGATGTGGTGTTCTTTCTTTAACAGACACATCCTGTTCTTGAAGAAATGTTCATATTTCTACCCGTTTTCTTCTTTCTTTTCCTCAGCCACCTCTGGTCCAGGCCGTGTTTAATCGGAACACAGATGAAGTTCAGTTATATTTGCACAAGAAAGATGAAGTCAATGCACTGGTATGTTTTTCTTTTTTGTTTTTCTTCACACAGATTGAGTGTTTTTCATTTGCAGTACAGGACAGATTACAGATTTAAACCTGATGTGTGTTTAATTAATATAGTGTTTATCTTTACGGGCCTGTTTTTAATTCACAACCTCACAAACTGTAGGAAGAAAGATTGAAATGACTCGGTGTAAAAAGAGGGATACCTGTGTAACATTGCTCACAATCACAAAACAGGAGTGGATGTGAAAATGTCAAAGCCTCTCTGCTGATATCAGGGAGTGTGGAGAGTGCTGTTTATTATTATGCACTCTGGAGTACCTGCAATATGCAAATACACGAGTCTGGTTTAATCCTGTGAACATTCTGATCTTTTCAGTGCTTCTAAATAAGTTACATCCTGGTATTTGTATGAAGCGTGGCATTAATTTGGTCATGCTTTGGATCCAGATTTTAAAACAGATGTTTTATATGCAATGTCTCATGCCTTTAACGCAGGCATCACTAAATGGCCGTGGTCCGGGCCGAATTATGGTTTTATTCGAATCCTGATGCTTTTCTGAGGAAGTAATAAAAGTAATCTACCCCCCGATGTGGGCGTGGCTATATGCGCCACTCAACAGAGGCGATCAAGACGATAGTTTACAGTGTGTGCAGAAGAAGGAGAACTGAATGCATGACACATGGCTTACTCAAAAAAATATTATGAATTTTTAACCTTTAAATATGAACGGACAGATCAATAAACGTTTATTCCTCTCGCGGGACATTTAGAACCCGTTTGTCTCATATGTTCCGAAACCGTGGTGAACAAAAAAAACACGGGTTGTTAAAGGTGTCCTAATGGCAGCAGATTCCCACCTGTGTGCTGATTTTCATGAGGTTTTTAAGCATGTTAGGTTTGTGAAATTCAGACCTCGGCTCAAAGAAAATGTTATTGACCAGACCTTTTTAAAATTTTAATTCAGTACCCGTGATTTAATGTTTGTGTTCATAAAGATTCTTAGGACCTCTTTGAGAGAATTCTATCTTAGCTTAAAAAGTCCTAGCTGGGAGTCCTAGACTAAAAGTGATTTCGGGAACTTCTCGGAGCAACTCTGAGTAAGGAAAGTACAAAAACCTTTATCTTAATGTGGAGGTGTGGTCGACCCCGTTGCTAGGGATGATGCAGCAATTTAAGGACTGTGATTGGGTGATAGAAAATAACCTCTGAAAGGTCTTGAAATGTGCTCTTTGTGAAAATAGACTATATGATAATAGAACAGACAGGGAAATCATAATGTTTGTATATAAATAAATTGTATAATCATGAATACAGGCTACCAAGTTTCTGTTCTAGGCTAAATATCTTAAAAATAAACAGCCAAATGTTGAAAATGTGTCTACATTTGAAGCAACCAATTTCCACACAATAGTTACAACTTATATTTACGTTCTTAAATTTATTTATCATACTGATTTTATTACTTGTAATCCATTTCAGATTGATGGGAGCAAAATGGCTCATCTTTTACCAATGTACATGATTGCAGACGGTCTACTGCACTTTTGGATGGTATTTAGTTAACAATCCAAGAGAGATGGAAGGAAGTAAAACAACAAGAAAACCAAATTGGACAGAAGAGCAGTGTTTACGTTTAGTTTTGCGTTCAGTATTCGGAGAATATTTCCTCTTTCCGCCATTTTGTCCTCTGATATATAAACTCTTAAGCCTTTTAAAGGCTTCCTCTCTATTCTTAATAATTTCTACCTCAGGAGCTGTTTTTAGGGCCAAGATGTTGCGTGAATCATTTTTGTCTTTACTAAGATTCAGTCCTAAATTTAAGGGGGAAGTCTAAGAAAATGTCATTCTAAAATTTTTCTGAGATTGTCACCACTAGGAGCAACTTTTAGGCTTAAGAAGCTCCAGGTTCTCCCAACACCACCAATCAATCTCAGCAGGCTCTTCACAGTGAACTAAAGAAGGTTAAACAGGATGCACAGCAATCTTTATAAGATTTTCTATTATTATTATTTTTTAATTGTTGCGTTTAAGGACCAGGAGCGACGCACACCTCTGCATGCTGCTGCTTGGTTGGGAGACGTCCATATCATGGACCTCCTCATCACAGCAGGTGAGTATTCTTTTGGTATTTCTTCACACCACTTCACCTGTTTGCCCACACATCACTCCATCACTGTCGTGTTCGCTTTCTTCTCCAGGAGCGAACGTTAATGCGAAGGACCACATGTGGCTGACGCCGTTACACCGAGCAGCAGCCTCCAGAAACGAGGTGAGTCGGCGTTTTTAACGCATTACAGTCTGAAAAGATGTACGTGGGTGTGATATCTTCATTTTATTTCTTTATTACACAGAGGGCGGTGGGGCTGCTGCTGCGAAAAGGGGCTGACGTGACGGCGAGGGATAAGTTCTGGCAGACGGCACTGCACATCGCTTCGGCAAACCGAGCCATGCGCTGCACTGAAGCTCTGCTGGCCCACATCAGCAGCGTGAACATGGCCGACCGCACGGGCCGATCCGCCCTCCACCATGCCGCCCAGAGCGGCTGCCACGAGGTCAGAATCACTTATCCGTCACTTCTACAGTCTCAGTGATGTCCACGCAGCTGCCAAGTCTGAACGCGCGTCGAGCGAAGTCATGGCTGCGTCCCAAACCGCATAACGCGCACTAAAGAAGAATGCTTAATGAGCCATAACACAGGGATGCCGTTTAGTGCGGTGGTGTGAGGCGCTTTCTCAACCTAAAGCTACATGCGCACGTTGGCTAGTCGCCACCTCTAGTGACATAAATACAGTGTAGAGTAGGGTGCATCACCTGTGCTGTAATAATCAGCATTTTCTGATTTTAATGACTGGGTTTGCAAAGAATCAGAGATTTCCAGAGCAACAACTAACAAACTGTTTATTCTGCAGAATTTGAGTTTTATTTTATTTTTTTACATATATATATATACAAATTGTATTTGTGTATATATATATATTGTAACGGGTTCGACCCTTTGTTGCACGGGCGGCACCATGAAACACAGACACGAGGCGAGATCTTAAGGGAAAAGGGTAATTTATTAGGGATAAATAAGGGAAGGAAATGGTAAAAGAAGGGAGGACGGAAAGAAAGGGTAGGGATGAAGTGTGCACGTGCGTGGTCCGAGGCAGTGCCCAGCTGGCATGCGGGCACGCGGCTGGCGGCGGTGGGCGGAGTGGCCGAACGGAGCGCGCGAGGCAGCGCTCCTGCACGCTCCCTCTCGATTCCTCCCCGCTGTCGATGGCCGGCCTGGCCCCTCCCAGCTCTCTGTGGGCGCGGCCTCAGTCGGGAGTCTCGCTCGGACGTCCGTCGGCTGGGCGGCTTTCCCGGCTGGGATCGGCGGCCTTAACGCTGTCCTCCTCGCGGCCTTTCCTTCTTCGGCGGCGGGGACGCGAAGGCGGGCTCGACGCGGGAACGGAGGATGACGTGGGAGCTCGTGCAGCTCTTTCCCGCGCTGTCCTCAGCGCGGAGATCAAAGGGGCGGATATCCATAGTCCTTTTAAGTCTCTGGGGCACGTTCCATTTCCCACTCCTCTGCCACTCTCAATCTCCACCGCGTTACGCTCTTCTCGGACCCCGGACTAAACTCCGCGCCTTGCTTTTATAATGCGGAGCAAGCCCGAGATCCTATTAACGTTTAATCACTGCCAGCCGGCCCGCATAGGCGGCCCCGTCTCTTTGCACACATGCAGAAGGGGTGCCGCCTACCTAGGGAGCCTACGAAGTGAGCGAGGGGCGATAATAGATTTGGGCGCACGCCCATCACAGGCGCACGCCGTGACAATATATATATACAAATTGTATTTGTGTGCGTTTGGATTTGGGTTGCCAGATCACACTAGAGAGCGGTGGGGCAGCTGAATCCCACCTAGGCAGGATTTGTTAGTATTATTAGTAAGTATTGCATTTACATTCATGGGATTTGGCAGATGTCCTTATACACTATTTTACATCTGAGCAGTTGAGGGTAAAGGACCTCGCTTAAGAGCACAACAGTGCCAGCTTGTAAACCCTTTTCCACCAACGCAGCAGGTGCCCAATTTCTAACCAGTTCTTTGTTTTCAGCCAAAGCACAAAGCTAAAACAGAAAAAATGGTTCCCTGGCGGCACCAACACTTTGCTGCACTAGAACAAAGCCATTTTTTAAAAATCGGACTCGATGTGCAGCTCAAATGCTTTCTATTAATGATAAAGCCTGGAGTATTCCGCCGTTATTGTTGTGCATGCTGGTAGCGTTGTTTTGCCGCAAGCATCGCTGAGAAAGTAGAGACGTACACAGAGGTATACAGTGACATAATGATGTGACTCTCAAGCTCACTAATTATGATCTTAGGCGGGTCGCTATTGAATCAGCACTGAACCCGGCACCAAGACCAGGCAGGAACTAGAACCTGGTTCACTTTGGTGGGAATAATGTTTTGGAGGTGCTGGAGTGTGAACCTGGGACCTGCTGATCAGTAGTCCAACATCTCAACTGCTGAGCTTAGTAGTGTGATCATTATAGATGCACAAACTTTATTTAACTAAAATTAATCTCATTGGTCAGTACCTGCCCAAAGCACATTTTCCAGGCCAAGATGATTTTATGTATAATATATTTCTTTAATTGACAATGCAGAATAATAGATGATAAAAAAAGCCCATACCTCACATTTGCATTTCAATTTAACAATTTAGTACTGAATATTTTATTAAAATTTTTACGCGAACATTGGGACATTTTCAATGTTTTCATTAAAGACCATATACTTTTTAAGTAAAGTTCCTTCACTTAAGTGTTCCGAGTTCTACAAACTTGTCTCCCGTCTTGTACTGACCCAAAAAACGATCTGTGACCCAAGACCCCTGACGTGAGCCATTAAGCATTTTGTGATCTTTTGCCCCCTCTGTACTCACAAATGAGGATAAATCCTCGATCTCTTCTCTGAATTACAGAACAAATAAACATGATAGCTCTGGGATTCCGTGCAAATTTGAATACATAAAATGTATACACACAGTATGTATTCGCAAAACTTTAATGTATGCTGCGTTAAAAGATTTAAAAACAAATGGTTAGTACCTGTAGTATGTAATATTTAGCTAGCAGCTATAGCTACCGTAGAGTTAAGGTGTACATTTTTACACCATTTATGTGTAAGTACCACATGCTGGAGGTTACAGTGTTTTATACTGGTATTTACAAATATTTGTCATAATCTCTTGTTTGATGCATGGCCTTAAATGTTTTTGAGGCGAGTTTTAAACCTTTTACTAAAAGCATGAACAGATTGGGACGGGAAAGCCACAGTATCCTAATTATCAGCTTATCTTCGTTATCTTTTTATTTATCTTGATTAATAGATGGTTAAATTGCTGCTGAACAGAGGGGCCAATCTGAGTGCCAGTGATAAGAAAGAGAGGCAGCCCATCCACTGGGCCGCTTACCTCGGTGAGTCATTTCTCAAAAGACCCCCCCCCCCCTTTTTTTTTGTATAAGTGACCCATCATGGAGTTATAATGCATCAGCCTGTAGGATTGCAGCAATCTTATTCGAACGTTGGTGTAACGTTGGTGATCCGTATACAAACACTCCATGTGGCATTTTTTTTTTATATATATATAAGTTTTGTTTATTTCCGTTCCAGGTCATCTGGAGGTGGTGAAGTTACTGGTGTCTCAAGGATCCGATAAGAGCTGTAAGGACAAGCGAGGCTACACTCCTCTGCACGCCGCCGCCGCCAGCGGGCACGTCGACGTGGTCAAGTACTTGTTGCGGAACGGAGCAGAGGTCAGCAAACCGAGCTTCATGATATTAAAGATAAATGCGCCTTTACTGTTAATGAGACCACTGCGCTTTAATGAAATAAGATAAATAAATTATGATTAGGCGAGGATGGCGCCATTTCTTTAGTAATCGCCATCGTCACACATGATACAACAAAGAATCTTTTAGCATGGAAAACAGGAATTGTTTTTAGGTAATCTAATCAATCAAAAAAAAAATCACTCCGATACAGACCAGCAGTTTCAGATAACTCTCACACAAACCCTCAGCATGGGGAAACAGTGTGAGCTTGGTCATCTTAACCACAGCACGAACAGGCTGGCTTGGGTATGTCTGTATCTGCGGATCCTTTGGGATTGCTGCACACAACAGTCTCTGGAGTTTATACGAATGGTGCAATAAAGAAAAACATCCAGTGAGGTGAAGAAACACCCGTCGCTGAGTCGAGAGACTCGACAGAGACTGGTCTAAACCGACAAAACCGCTATAGTGACTCTCTACAGATAAGCACTCTGTCCGATTGTGGTGAGGAGAAAAGCATCCTAGTACATCAGGCGATTAGACAGGCGGCCTACGCCACATCGGGTTCTGCTTCTCTCAGACAAGAACACAAAGCCCCGAGGGTCAAAACTGGACAACTGCATCTAAAGAACCTTGATTTCTGCTTAAGCATGTTGTAGGATTAGAATTTGTCACAGCCAGTATGTATGAATCAACAGACCCACCCTGCCTTGTGTGAACAGTCCAGGGTGATGTGTACGATAGAACGGTGTGGAGAACGTAAATCCAAAACATTGACGCTCCTTATTTGAGTATTGTTCCTACCATTATTATTACCGTTATACCTTCATGGTCATAAATGAACCATCTCAGACTAGTTTCATGAATGTGAAGGGAGGAGTATGACTAGTAGGGATTTATTTTTATTTTAAGTCACCACCTCAATACGATGTCATGATACCCATGTGCGCGATTTTGTAAATTGCACGATTTATTTAAAAAAAAATTTGTAACTTACCAAAGACATGATCAAAATGAGTCAAAATTTATTAAAAATCTTTGCTCGTCTTGCGGAACAATTGTGAATCGAGTTACTTGCAATCCGAGGTTCCACTGTATGTATATGTGTGTGTGTGTGTATGTATATAATTTTTTTTTTTTCACTGAGCAGCAAGTATCTGTTGTCTGCCATAATTATTATTTCTATCATGGCACATAATTCACTCTTACCACACAGGATGGCAATAAAAATGTGTATTAGAGCTTTTGAAAATATTATTCATCTATGTTATGCTGTCTCTGTGATCAGACAGTATTTTTGATGTAAGTGTGTGTGTGTGTGTGTGTGCGCACCCAGATTGATGAGCCTAACTCTTTCGGAAACACCGCTCTGCATGTAGCCTGCTACATGGGGCAGGAAGCAGTCGCTAATGAGCTGGTTAACCGCGGCGCGAACGTTAACCAGCCCAACCAGCGAGGCTTCAGCCCCCTGCACCTGGCTGCTGTGTCCACCAACGGCGCCCTCTGTCTGGAGCTGCTGGTCAACAACGGGGCTGACGTCAACATGCAGGTAGGCTGCAGTCACAACACCCTAGAAGTTTATTTATTTTTCTCTCTCCTGACTTTTTAAGAACACTTGCGTGTAAACAGCGTACAGACTTATAAGACACTTTTCCTGTACACTTTCTGCTTTGTTATAAAGAGCAAAGAAGGCAAGAGCCCCCTTCACATGGCAGCCATCCACGGACGCTTCACTCGCTCCCAGATCCTCATTCAGAACGGTGAAGTAGCCTTTCTTTTTCTTTCACACACTTTTTTTTTTTTTAAAGTCTTGGGCTTACATTTTTTTTTCTCCTCACAGGTGGGGAGATAGACTGTGTGGACAGATATGGCAATACTCCTCTTCACGTTGCTGCTATGTATGGCCATGAGCTGCTCATCAGCACCTTAATGACAAATGGCGCTGATACAGCCAGGTGTGTGGGTATTCATTTACAGGTAGTCCCCGACTTACAAACGAATTCCGTTCCGGGAGTGCGTTCATAAGTCGGATTTGTTCTCAAGTCCGACAAAGTGAGTCTTGTACGCCTTTGACACGAATGTACAATGTAAAGCATACCAATCCACTTGACTAAATCTCTGTCCCATTTGCCCCACACAGCCACCATGTGGCCAAAAACTATAATTGTGCATAAAGAAATGAACCTCACACCTTAAATAGAAGTGTTTATAAATCGCGAGGGGAATCCCGAACGCCATTTTGTCTCAGAGCTGTTTCTCATCATGCTCCCGGACATTTCTCCCACAACCCCCCTCCCCCCGCCAAGCTTACAGTATACTGTACTTTAGACATTTTATATGTTCATTTACTCACTGAAAATATTGTATATATTTTTTTTATGTACAGTACACCTGAGCTACTTCCGTGATTGAACCGGAAGTAGAACCATCCATTCGTATTTGCGGAAATTCATAACTTGAATGTTCGCGAGTCGGGGACTACCTGTAATGTAGAGTGTGATCTAGTTTGTGAAGCATGCATTTACCATAAAGTGCAACCTCTTTCTCGTAGGCAAGGGATTCACGGGATGTTCCCACTGCACTTAGCCGTGCTCTACGGGTTCTCTGACTGTTGTCGCAAGCTGCTCTCCTCAGGTAATCGTTAATCACCGAACAGCGCCTCTGCACTCTCGATCTAAAGGTATCATTAATGGCTTTTTTAAAATTAATTAATTATTTTTTTATGCTCCTCTCACCCTCTGAGCAGGTCAGCTGTACAGCATCGTGCTGTCGATGAGCAAAGAGCACGTGCTCTCAGCCGGCTTCGACATCAATACTCCGGACGAGTTCGGGAGAACCTGCCTACACGCTGCTGCCTCTGGAGGGTCAGCGAGCAACTCCATGCACTCACACAGCACACTCCTACAACACACACTGAGTTTTCTATTCGCTTCCATAAAAATCAGCGACATCTTTTTTTTAAAAATATGAGGTGGTCATGTGATCAGTGCTGAGTTTCTCTTTTCTCGCTCTGCAGAAACACTGAATGTCTGAACCTGCTGTTGAGCAGTGGTGCAGACATGAATAAGAAAGACAGGTTTGGGAGGTAAGAGTTAGTAAGTTCCTGCATCTTGTATTATAACCAGGGAAGGATTTTGTGCGTGTGTGTGTTTAATGCGTATGTGTGTGATCTGCGCAGGACCCCTTTGCACTATGCGGCTGCTAACAGGAGGTATCAGTGTGTGGTGATTCTAGTAGGAGCAGGAGCCGAGGTCAACGAGCCTGACCGAACCGGCTGCACACCTTTACACTACTCCGCTGCTTCCACTGCTTTCTGCAGGTAGAACATCTCTCACACACACACACACACACACACACTCTTCTGTCATTCTATACTCTCTCCCTCTGTTTTTTTTCTTGTCTGTCTCTGTCTTGTTCTCTCTCTCTCTCTCTCTCTCTCTCTCTCTCTCTCTCTCTCTCTCTAATTCCCTCTTCCACCCCAAACACCACTGTCTCCCTTCACTTGTACTTCCTCTTTTCTTTTGTCTTTCTGTCTGTCACTGTTTAGTGCACACACTCTATCTCCCCCCCCCTCTTGTGCTCTTTTGTCTCTCTCTTGCACTTTTTCATTCTCTTTTCTTCCATCCCTTGCACTCTTTGCTTTTTCTTTTTTTTTTCTTATGTACCTGATTTGCACTCTCATTCTCTTTGTCTCTGTCTTTCTGTCATTTTGTTTTTCTCTATCCCCTCCCTCTCTCCCATAACCCCATTTCACTCTTTTTATATCGGTTTCTCTCCCTTCCTCTCTTGTGCGCTCTCATTCTTTTGCTCTTTCTTTCTTTCAAGGTTCAAGATTAAAAGTAGCTTTTTTTTTGGCATGACCGATATTTACATTCGTTTTGCCAAAGCTTAGAAATTAGTCACAAGAAAATAACAGTAGTAGATAAAAATAAAAAAAAAATAAAAAACACATAGCAAGTGGTGATGAATGAATAAATGTATATAGGAGTACGGACATTTAAAGTCCTAAATAAAGTGACTCTCATGAACATGGTAAAAAGGAAAGCATGCATCATAATAATAATAATAATACACTTCATACAAACTTCAATAATTATTTTGATTGTGTAAAGCTGCTTTGCAACAATGTCAATTGTTAAGCAAATTGAATTGAATTAATAATAATAATTTCTCTTTTGTCTATAATTCTCTCTTCTGCCACTGGGACTTTTTTTTATCTCCCTTTTGCCCTCCCTCGGTTACTGTTGAGTGCACTCTCTCTCATTTTCCGTCTCTTTCTCTCTCTATTGTATTTCTTCTTTCTCCAATCCCATGCATGCTTTTGTCACTCTTTTTTTCTTCCCTTTTTTCCCATCTATCTTTGTCTATTCTCCCTCTTTCTCTCTGTTACTGTTTTGCTCTCACATTTTCTCTCTCATTTTGGCACTTGCTGTCACGATCTCTTTTTCACTCTGTCTTCATTTTGACTCTTTTTGTCTTTTTTCTCTGTATTTATCTCGCTCCCATTTAATTCAACGAGCTTTATCGGCATGGTCGTAATACATACAGTATTGAGACAAAATAAAACGAACAGTTATTAAATACACACATTTAGGTTATATTAAATAGCAGATGATTTAGATTATACACTCTCTCTCTCTCTCTCTCTCTCTCTCTCTCTCTCTCTCTCTCAGGGTGGACCGAGGCCAGCAGAGTCCAGAGGACGGAGAGAAGGAGTCATTCATGTATGGCTTTCATGTCAATCCACTGATTCAAGCTTTTGTGTGAATGTTATGTTTGCATGTCACATTTTTATTTATTTATTTTTTAACCTCGACGTTGCCATTAAAATGAATGAGCTGAAGTTAGTTTCATAACTGGAATAGAATTAGTCATGAAGGGTTTAAAATACTAGATAACAGTTTGCAACAGCTGCAATTCTAATCCTCTTTGTTAACAGATGGTGTGTTTGAAGCGACATGCTGTACACAGCTCAGAGCACTATAAATGTTGTTGTTTAATTTGCCATGTGACGTCTCGACCTCTGAGGATTTGACTCAGGGGAAAATCAATCTGTTTCTTATTCTTGTAGCGTACACACCATGACTGCAGGAGTTGTTTATCGTACTTTTTCAGAGTTTAAAAAAAAAAAAAATTGTTGTGTAGTTTCCTTTTTTGTCTTATGTATAACTATGCTCGTGTGTGTTAAGGTGTGTGGAGTACTTGCTGGATAACGGAGCAGACCCATGCCTGTGCAACTCTAAAGGATACAACGCTGTCCACTACGCGGCTGCCCACGGAAACAAGCAGAGCCTCGAGCTGGTGAGCATTCACGCACGCACGCACGCACGCACGCACGCACGCACGCACGTACACACACGCTTTTCAATTTGCCTTCTTGCTTAGTTTTATGTTGGCATAGTAATGAATCTGTAAGTTACATACTCTGTACATAAACACTGAAGGTGAAAAAAAAAAACACTAAAGAAGTGGGAGAACCATGTAAACCATCCCGTGTTTTTTGTCCAGTAAAGCTGTGCGGTTAAATCAATTACGCCGGTTAATAATTTTTTGTTGGTCTGTTCAGTTCATCTGTTCTCGATTCTAAAGCAATAAGATAATATGCATCTTTATTCGTCCCACAGTGGAGAAATTACTTTGTTACCCTGCGTTCACACCGAACGCGGCAAAAGCGTCAAAGTTCGCTCTCGCCGCGCTTCGCCGCTCTGACGTAGACCGAATGCCTTTCTTGTATTTAAAGGGGCCGCAAAGCAATCAAGCTTGTTGATCTTATGGAGACTTACAAAAATGTGGAAGAAAACAAAAAATTGATTGATAAAGAACTGTATTGTAGAAATAAACAAACTATAAGGCATTTGTATGGTGTGGCTTCTGTCCATTGTGAATTGCTAGTCTAATTTTATATTTTTTTATTATTATATTATATTTCATATTATATTTAAACACCAACAATTTCAGACACCTTTGTCCACGCATCATTTTTGTTATTAATGTCCCCTGTACACAAAAAGGGACATGTCATAAATAACCGGGAAAGCCGCTATGGCAATAATTAACCTCTCCTCCGTTTTGCTTGGGAACTAATGTTGCCGGAACAAAAGTTTACAGGACTGCGTTCCGCGGAATTCGCTCAAGCGGAGGAATTCTACTTTATTGGTTGCCGCTCAACCGCATCATAGCGCATTACCATAAAGTTGAGCTGATTTCAACTCCCTTCGCAGCTATTCGCCGCCGGCTCCCATTGAAAAATTAATGCCTTCCGGCCGTTTTGACGCTCTCGCCGTGTTCGGTGTGAACGCAGGGTTACAGTAGCAAAGAAGAAAAAGAAAAAAGTAAGTAGGGACAGTACAGTGTAATAAATACAAAAGAAAAACAATAGTTGCTCTCAAACAAATTGCACAAGGGTAATATGGCACAGATTTACAACAATGGTGTTGTGTGCAATAAATTTAAGATATTGTAACTATATGGTAAGAGATTAACTATTGTAACATTTAAAAAAAAATTAGATATAACAGTATATACAGTATACAACAGTTTTTGTTTGTTTTACTGTCAGATTTGTCTTAAGTGACTACATTTCTTTTAGGTTTTGAAGTTTTAAAAACTACGGACACACGGTGTGTAATGAAGTGCAGTTAAACTTGTCTCATCCAAAGCGGATTTCTCTTCCCTGAATGTCCAGTATGTGGCAGTAAAGACCCAAGTATCCAAACATTTCAGAAGAAGAAGAACCAGCTAGATTTTTTTTAATGTCTATTTTCTGCAAAAGCTGTTTTAAGGAATTTGTTTCATTTAAACCGTTTAATGTTTAAGTTTAACTAAATAATTAAAAAGTGAGTCGGTTCTGAATGAAGCAACTAATGAAAGATTGATCATGGAGCAAAGTCGATTAAATCGCACAGCTCTACGTATAATTTAACAGCTCCAACACACTTACCTCAGAGGTTTCAGTCCTTTTATACTCTTGAAGTGTATATACGGCGAATCCAAATACTCTCACATGATGCCATAAAGGATCAACAGTTCAACTAAGATGTGTAAAGTTGTAGCTGCTTGAAATTGCTTGCTCACGAAGGACTGGCGAAGCAACTAACATGACACGATTTTTCAAAAGCTAATTTGATCCACAAAAAGTTTTTCCTCTGTTATGAGCTTAAATGCCACGGATTTGCCCCGTACATCTCTATCAAATTATTCTATTTCAACGTAAATTTATATGTTCATTTATCAATTATATTATTATTATAATGATCCCTAGTCACGAGACAGCCTCTGAGACCATTATAAAATTGTCATACAAAAAAGATTTCTTTTGTGGCACATTTATTTTGCAGGGGTTTTTCATGTAATACAAAAATGTTTACTAAATAAATCATCTTTATATATAGAGTATGACCAGCTTTCAATGAAAAATGACACGGAACAAATTTTTATTTTAAAACGAGGTTCCTGCATGGATTTTAAGCGCGTTGTTAAAAATGTACAGCTCCACCTGTTGAACTTTGACATGAACTAATAATAAAAATTGAAAATAGATATCCCGAAAACTATCTTGATGTGTTTCTTTACTCATATTATGTAAATGTTGTATATGAAATTATTGCGTAGAAACATACTGATTTAAAAACATTCACATTTAGGTTCAGAGAGATCAGATCATAATAGATGCGTCCAAAAATGCATTTAATATGCTGATGTTTCATCGATGGTGGCGCGGTGACGTAGTCTGTCACCCTGCACCTCAGGGGTCTGGGTTCGATTCCCGCCTCCTGCCACTGATTGAGTTCTGCTTTTAGTCTCACAAACAGCTTTGTAATATTTGGGATTTTCTTTTCTTTCTGTCTGTACTTGATATTTTTGGAAATGCTTCATTTTTTTTCACCCTCAATATTTGTTTATTTTCTAGCTTTTGTTGATGTCCTACAACACATCAGGCGATGCAGAAAGCACTGGACCCGTCAGTCCCCTACACTTGGCAGTAAGTTTTTGGTTTTGTCTTTCTTAACATTTTATGCAACTTGTTGTTCAATGTTTTATAAGACACGTTCCCACATGCTGCTGTTATTCGTCTTATTTAAAGTATTTTTTTCGGCACGTATTTGTTAGTTTAATCATTTGCTCGTCTCCGGCAGGCCGAGGCAGGACACTGGGAGTGTGTGAGTGTCTTGGTGGAGTCAGGCACGTGTGTGGACGTGCTGGACTCGGCGGGACGCTCGGCGCTCTACGTGGCCTCTCAGAGAGGACACGCTCGCTGTGTGGAGCTGCTCCTCAGCCAGTCAGCATCCTGCCTGCTCACTGAGCACTGCAATAAGTGGACTCCTCTCCATGTCGCAGGTAAACTCGCGTCAGTTGAAGTTTACATTTCTCTGCCTTCATATGTGTGTTTTGTGACGTTCAGTCACAGCTCCATGATGTAAAGTTAAAAACAAAAATAAAATTAATGTGCTAATAAAGAGCTGTAATGTAGGGCTACTTTAACGACCATGAATAGTTTCAACTCAAACAAAGGTGATATATATATAATGTGTGTGTGTGTGTGTCATGTGTGCTCCAGCTGCGAGTGGCCATACAGACTGTCTGCAGATGCTGCTGTCCAGAAAGGAGGAGCCCGACCTCCCAAATGTCTCTGACACTGAGGGACAGTGAGTGAACATCTAATAATCACACACTTTGACTGCAGCACTAACGCATGTCCGTGGAGTCTTGCATGAGATACCGGTCCTAACAAAAAAAAAAAAAAAAAAACTGTGGTAATAGACTGTTAAAAACAGTGTGTGTGGATAATACCAGCATTTTGAAATTATTTAAATGTTTATTTGTAGATGTTTATTTGATCTAGCTAAGAGGGATCTGTCCTCCTAGGCACAGTGCTCATATCAGGGACGTGTGTGTGTGTGTGTGTGTGTGTCTGTGTGTGTGTGTGTCTGTGTGTGTGTGTGTCTGTGTGTGTGTGTGTCTGTGTGTGTGTGTGTCTGTGTGTGTGTGTGTCTGTGTGTGTGTGTGTCTGTGTGTGTGTGTGTCTGTGTGTGTGTGTGTCTGTGTGTGTGTGTGTCTGTGTGTGTGTGTGTCTGTGTGTGTGTGTGTCTGTGTGTGTGTGTGTCTGTGTGTGTCTGT
>QMIH01000004.1:1358083-1390211 GCA_003987875.1 Clarias batrachus | reverse complement strand
TGTGTGTGTGTCTGTGTGTGTGTGTCTGTGTCTGTGTGTGTCTGTGTCTGTGTGAGACCGTAGAAACATGTGGGGATTTTTTTAGGTTAAATAGAGGTTAGACTCGAATAGATGCACCTAAACCAGTGGTTCTGAAGGGTCCAAATCTGATTTCTATTCAAGCTCAAAGATCGGGAATGATTGATGATGATAAGCAAATGACTTTGTTTCTGGTGAACCTGAGCAGCAACAACTTTTAACAATTTTTACAAGAACTACTATAGAAAAATCTTTTTTATTTTTCAGGCCTAAACAAACTATAAATAATCCAAGTCCATTTGTTTTGATACCTGAATGAACCAATTAAACAGACAGTTGTCATTTAAGTTGACCTTAAAGGACAACACAAGAAGACAGTGTCAAAGACAACATTTAAATGATGAAGTTGAAGTAATATTTCTTGCAGCTGGCCAGTAGGATTATAGAGGAACATCAAGTTTTATTTATTGATGCGTTTTTGCATTTTATTAATTCATTTTGAGGTTTGAACTAAAATAAATCCATACTGTAAGCTCTGCATGCAGTATTTTTTTTCTTGTCCTGATATTTACAAAATCTTTTGTACTTATTTTTTAATTTGTACATCCTCATCAGCCGGACTGACTTCTCTGACTCTCCTCTGCAGAACTCCTCTGATGTTGGCCGTACTCGGAGGTCACACTGACGGCGTGCTCTTGCTGCTGGAGCGGGGCGCGTGTCCCGATCCAAGAGACAGGAAAGGAAGAACGGCACTTCACAGAGCGGTCAGTCTTACAGTTATATGCCATGTTGTTCATCACACTGATTAATTCTCCTGAACATTATACTGGTTTTGTACCAGGCCGGAGATTTCTACAGGTTGCTCATAACCGATTCGGCACGTGTGTAAACCACAGGTTAGCTATGAAGCTTATCCATCATGATGCAAAATAAACCTTTAACAACAAAATCCCCATATGCAGTGCTGAAAACTGATAAAAACATTTTTTTTAAAAACAGGCCAATTACTAAACATCTGTACCCGCACAGAAAAAAGTGCCAATTGGCAGAAGTTACTTTTTATTGCGCATACTAGAGATCATTTGACCTCAGTAAGTAACCATAACTACCTCGAAAAGACGTTTTGCCGAAGCATGCGCTAGCCGATTTCTCAAAGTTAAAAAGGAGAAAACGGGCATGGGCACGACTATACGAACATATACAAATTATATATTATAAAAACGCATAATATATATATGGTTATATTTAACCAGTTTGTCATGCATTTCTTCATTTCAGCATTACGCATTTATACTGCAAGTAAATCTGAGTGTATTAAAATGTTGGAAATATGTCTGACATTTGAGCACTAGGTGGCAGTATTCCCCTAAAATGCAACTTGCTGTGTCACAGCCAAATGTATATACTGTATACACAGAGGAATATGGACTTTTATTTGCCCGTTCCTAACATGATCATGGCAGAGAGTTGTTTATAAAATGTTCTCCTTTTTGAGATCTTGTGATGTACTCCAGAATGTTGTTTTTCTCAGCGTTTTCCTTTAATTATTGTGTGCGTTTTCCTTTAATTATGTGTCCCCACGTCTCCTGTGGTTGACACTTACTACATGTTTTGGCTCTGTTGTGCCATCTAGTGGATTTAGATTTTATTTCTCTGGATGCGCATCTTCTATTACATATAATAAACCTGTAAAGCTACAGGCGTGTCTGTACAATGAAGATATTTAGGAAAAAATATTTGGCGGGACATAAGATGAGCAACAGAACACATCAGGATGGTTTTTCGAAATTATCGGTCTGTCTGTTGTCGCATTACGTAACAACTCACTCACTCATCATCTATACTACTTAATCCTGTATTCAGGGTCACGGGGGCCTGGAGCCTATCCCAGGAGACTTGGGGCACATGGTAGGGTACACCCTGGACAGGGTGCCAATCCATCGCAGGGCACAGACACACACACACACATAGTCACTCATTCACACACTACGGGCAATTTGGAAACGCCCATTAGCCTAACCTACATGTCTTTGGACTGTGGGAGGAAACCGGAGAACCCGGAGGAAACCCACCAAGCACAGGGAGAACATGCAAACTCCATGCACACAGAGTCGGCAATCGAGCCTGGCCGGGGATCGTGCAAGGCAACAGTGCTAACCACTACACCACCGTGCCGCCATCACGTAACAACTACTGAGCAAATATATTTGCCCGAGGTTAAGGTAAAATATTGTTTCATTGCAGTCAGCCCACGGGAAGGGAGGATATGCCAATTTAAATGGAAACACCCTTATTATATTAAAAAAAAAACGATATTAAAAAAATAAATCATTAGTTCATCTCAAAATTCTGCATATGGCACTGGATTTTTATTTTTTAAACACACTTATGGGTGTGCAATAAATTTCCACTTGAACGTGAAGTCGCGGGCACATGTAGTACGAACATAAGAGAAGACTCAGGCGAGGTTGTGAGCAGCGATGCTCATGTCGCAGTTTCTGCAAGTACATGCACCAAGTATGATGTGATTAATACTATCCTTTAATAATTTTCTTTTCTCTCCAGTTCTTCTAACCAGACCACTTTCTGCCTTGTAGGCGCTGCTCGGCTGGGAGGACTGCGTGACCGCACTGTTGTCCCACAACGCTGCGGTCCTGACTAAAGACGTCCAGGGCCGCACTGCACTCCACCTGGCTGCTTCCTGCGGCCATGCCGAGATTCTGGCCAGAATGTCGTCTGCTGCTGACCACACCAACTCGCACCATCCGATCGCTGACTGCCACGGTTTCACCCCCGCACACTGGGCAGCCTATCACGGTGAGGCTCTAACCCCCGTGTCATAACTAGTCGGAATGCAATGCAATAAAATGTTTAGATGAACTCGTCAATGAACCTTTCTTTTTTTTTTACATGTTGTGTAGGTCATGAGGACTGTTTGGAAGTTTTACTTGAAATTAAACCATGTAGTATCGAGGAGGGCAACCCCTTCACCCCACTGCACTGTGCTCTGTGAGTTCAACACATTTAAAGCACAGGTTTTATATTCTCAGTGTTTATATCGGTTTTCAGAAAAGACAATAGTTATAGTTAACAGTCTTGTGTGTTTTTTTTTTTGTTTGTTTGGTTTTTTTCCCCCTCCCCTCTCCATTTTAGAATGAATGGCCATAGCGGTTCTGCGGAAATTCTCTTGAACTCCAGTTTTGGCTCCTCACTGGTCCACGCCAGGGATGCAAAGGGAAGGTCTGTGAAAGCGTGTCATGATATTACTATGTAATAACATAATGATGTTAATGGATGGTGTATCCACAGCTTTATTTATTTACTGCAGTTCTGAAGAACAAAAAAATCAAGGGCCTTTGTGTAATTAACTTTTTTTTTTTAATTCATTAAAGTGTCTCGTGTGTCCTATTTACACAGGGTTAGTATTACCTGGTGACCTCGTGTGATTTTGTAATAATCGTGGAGGTTGTCTGTGATCTTAATCCTGTACAAATCGCCTATGTCTGTACAGGTAGTCCCCGACTTGCAAACGTTCGAGTTATGAAGTTGGTGTATTGGTAAAAAATAAATAAATAAAATGGACACTGTAGTGCACCAGATACCATTATATACAATATATATAATTATTTATTTATTTTTTATGAGCGAGAGAGAGTCTGCCTCACCAGTTTCAATGAATCAGTCCGGGAGCGTGATGGAATGTGGCTGTCCTGTAAAGCTGTCGATAAAGCAATAGTGAATAAACTAAATTTTGGAAAATCCTCAACAAAACAGAGTTTACAGTCAAATAAAATGGAAAACAGCTCTGAGACAAACGCCGTCCGAAAACAAAACTGTTACATTTCACTGAGAGATTAATTTTCTTATGTGCGTTTACGGTTTTTGGCCACGTAAGTCTCGCTCTGCCGGAGTTGAGAACAGATCGGACTTAGGAACGTGCTCCCGAAACGGAATACGTTCGTAAGTCGGGGACTACCTGTAATTTGTACATTAAAAATTACCCAACAAATGACCTAACACATTTTTTACATTGAGATCTTGAGATTTGGCAGGGTCGTATGTTTTTTTTTTTTTTTTTTCCCCCCCCGAAGCTTTTTGCTTCCTGTGTGCCTTTTTATTTTGGGTGCTGTGTCATATGGCTATACAGCACACAACAATACAATGTACAGAAAGAGGAAAAGCTTGAATAGGGCTTTATTGGTATGAAATTTAATATTATTTGTAATGTATATGTAATGTACCACAAATAAAATTTTAATTTGTATGGAAAATATCATATCCGTGAGATAAGATTTACTAAAATCTCAGGCTTCATTTATCCCGTGCGAATATGCCACACGAAACTTGGATGTGGGTGGGGTCACTTCAAAATCACACGAGGTGCGAATAGGACAAATATGCAGCTTTTGTTGATTTCAGCACACTCAATGTCTTATTTATTTATTCATTTTAACATTTTACATGCAGGACTCCGCTCCACGCAGCTTCCGTAGCCGAGGACGTCTCCGGGCTGCTCCTGATCCTGCGCATGGGAGCGGACATCAACGCTGTGGACCACTCGGGACGCTCGGCGCTCATGGTGGCTGCCGACAGGGGCAAGAGCGGCGCTGTGGGTAAGGCTTGCGATCGTATGACCCTGGTTTCAAATTCATTAATTTCAGCATTAAAGCAGTCACACTGATGGAGTAATGGATTGTTGTTGTCCAGCCCTGCTGCTGCATCGAGCCAAAGCTGACCTGTCTCTTCTGGATGTGAACAGAAACACTGCCCTGCATCTGGCCTGCAGTAAGGTACCGTCCTCTCTCAGCTCTGTGTTATTTACAGACAGGAGGGGTGATGTGCAGTCTAGTTTTCACACCATCTTCATTAAACCGTGTCGTGCACCTTACAGGCTCACGAGATGTGCGCCATGCTGATCCTGAAAGAGATCCACAACCCGATTCTCATCAATGCAACCAACAGCATGCTTCAAATGTGAGTTTTATTGATTTATTTGTTTGTTTAATGCACACACAGGTACAACGCGCAAGGTAGATGCATGCAACCACGACACCCGAGGGCAAGTCAGAAATGATCTTTTTTGTTTTTTTATGTAACTTTTAAAAACGACAAATCCAACATTTTTCGACATCTCCTTGCTTTTCAATTCTCTTTGTCTGTCTGTCAACAAGCTTCCGTATTCCCTCATTTAAGAAATATTTTACGCTGAGCTGTGAGCCATGACTGCACCGCTGTCTTCACTTCTTCATCAGGAGTGAAAGTTTGTCCTCATGGTGCTGATTTCAGGATACTAAACAGGTGAAAGTCTGATGGAGCGAGATCAGGACTGTAGGGAGGATGCTTTGCAAAAACTTTTCTTCTGTTTTGAGGTGTTAGAGTGTCGACAGCGTGGACAAACGTGCGGACGTGCATCGTCATGCAAGATCACAACACTCTTGGTCAGCAGTCCCATGTGTTTAATCCGAAGTTTAGTCTTCAGCTCTTCAATAAGCGTCTCACTGTAACGAGCACTGTTGATTGTTGAACCAACCCCGAATGTTCCAATACTTCTGGCCCTTGAGAATCGCAGAAAACTGTAAGCATTGATGAATTTTCCAGCTGATGGTCGACCTTTGAACTTTTCTCGGTCTGTGATTGAAGATGTTTTCGTTCCATACTCTACTTTTGATGAGACATGGATTCATCACCATCAATGATTCTCTTTGAGAAACTTTAGCCTTCTTTAGAGCATCACTCAGAGTTTTGTTTGCAGATATATCTAAACACTTCTGTTTACCTGCTTCTGGCACCAGGTACACCCTCGGATCACAAAAAAAAAAAAACATTGCATGCTATACCTCCATGTTGCAACATGTTCACACCTGCACAGCAGTCACTGGGAAGACAGTAGGTTTAAAAGAAAGCCCTGATAACAGAAGTTTTAATATAACTTGGAGTGCTGATTCTTTTTGGCTCGCCTGCGTATTTAAGTAAACATTTGTTAGTTTAGCTTGTACAATGCTTTTGTTTGACTTTAAGTATTGTATAACTTTTTACCTTACAATTTTCTTCTTTTATATGTGTATAATGCGGCTTCAATTTATTGTAATACAGGTAGTCCCAGATTTAGGAACAAAATTTAGTTGTGATCAAGTTTCCGAAGATACAAACTTCGGAAACCGCGGTTCTACGAACATTCATAGATGCAAACAGATTACGGAAGCAGCTCGCTTATATTAAATTAGATACTGCAGTATACCAGATACCAATATTGTCAGGGTGTGTAAGTGAACGTATAAAACGTATAAAATAATAGTGTGCGCGTGCGGCTTAATGGCTGTGGAGGAGAAATGAGTCGGTCTCACCGGTTTGAATGAATCAGTCCGGGAGCATGATGATAGATAATGGCTGTCCTGATGGTGAATAATCCTAATTTCGGAAATATCCTTAACAAAATGGATCTCACAGTCCAATACCGTGGAAAACAGCTCGGAGACAAAATGGCGTCCGGGATTCCCCTCGCAATTTAAATTCATTTCCTTAGGTGCGGTTATGGTTTTGGCCACATGATGGCAGTGTGGGGAAAGGGGACAAATTTAGTCAAGCCCATTAGTTATGCTTTATATTGCATATTTGTGTCAGACGTACAAAACTCGCTTTGTTCTGACTTAAGAACAAATCCGATTTACGAATGTGCTCCTGGAACAAAACTTGTTCGTAAGAAGGGGACTCATTGTAGATATGTGATTATTTTTGACATGAGCGTGAGTGTATAGAACTGATTGTAAACTACTCGGTGTAAATGTTACAGACCGTGTAATTAGAGTAATACACGTTATCCATTTGTGTACAGGTGATGTTTTAACGTTAAAACTCTTGTCCGTCTCCGTCCTCTAGGCCTCTTCACATCGCAGCCAGGAACGGTCTGGCCACCGTGGTTCAGGCTTTGCTCAATCGTGGAGCCACAGTGCTGGCAGTGGATGAAGAGGGTACGCAACTAGGTTTTTCACACTCCTCATCGTAGCTTTTCTTTAATGAGATCATCTCTGGTGTGTGTTCAGTCGTACAGACGTAATAGAGAAGGATGTTTGATGGTGTGTTTTACTCTCTCTCTACACGTTTCAGGTCATACCCCTGCCTTGGCATGCGCTCCCAACAAAGCCGTGGCCGACTGCCTCGCTCTCATCCTCTCGACCATGAAGCCTTCTCCCTCCAGCGCCCCCTCTTCCTCCCCCTCCTCCCCCAGGCTCAACCTGCTCAAGCATTGTGGCATCACAGCCGCTTGCCCTCCTTTGCCCAACGGAGGCCTTCGCCACACCTACGGCAAAGATCGGCACGGCGCCGCCTTCGGGTTGGACGGCTGTCTGACCGAGTGAGCCGATCTGCATCCTAGAGCCCTTACGACAAACCACACACACACACACACACACACACACACACACACACACACACACACACAATAACATGTTTGTGTGTATGGATGCTCAGTTTGGTCTTCTCTCTCTCTTAATCTCTCTGTCTTGTCTGTCTTTCTCTCTCTCTTAATCTCTCTGTCTTGTCTGTCTTTCTCTCTCTCATTTTTTTTATTAATTATTTTTTCTAGACACCTAGTCAAAAAAACGATATGCAATTCCAGCCTCACGACCCTCCTGCCCCCCATCACCACCGCTTTTCTTTACTACTGTTAGAGGATGACTAGGAACGAACGTGTTTATTTATTTTAAATGCTTGCTAGTTCTCGTTTTCGAGAAGTCTACGATACCAAGCCATCTCGTGCGCGCGAGTTTCCATGAGCGCTAGTTAGTTGTTTTATAGACTAATGTTCATTTAAGCCCAGTTTACTCGGCTAAGGTTAGTATTATGCAGCTGCTTTTTTTTTTTTTTTTTTCCTTCTTTTCTTCTCTTTTGGTCACAGATACAGTACGTGTGTGTGTGCGTGTGTGGATTTCCTATGAGAAGCTGTGGCCTTGCAGAGGAATTTCCAGCCTGCCCTGAGGAACAGTTAAAACGGGTTACTGTAAACTAAGCATGAAGGTGTGGGCCATGTATTAGATGGTCTCAAATAAGTGTGTGTGTGTGTGTGTGTGTGAGGGAGAGAAAATATAGTTTTGTGTGTGTGTTTAGCAGTCCAACCAGATTTCCATCCCATACTTGATTCTTGCTTTTTAAGCTCATGCATTGTATGTCAGGTGCAATCAAATTCAGCACAAAACTAAGCAGAAAAAAAAGCTTCGTCTTTTCTTTAGGTTCTTTTTTTTATTTTGCTGTTTGTTTTTATTTTTGAGACAAGGGAAACCATACGACCTTAAGCCAAATGACCAATGACCTCTGGGTTCGAAAGGTCAAAAATGGTGCATGTTTACTGTAGGCTTTTTTTTTTGTTCGTGTTTTTTTTTTTTTTTTGAGGAAGGAATAACTTGGGAACATTGCAATGGGTTTACACAGAAGGCGCGTTCGTCGTTTCCAGCTTATAAAGTAGTGGTAGCACCAGGGTACCATCGGTCATCCGACACGACACGCAGATGACGGTGAACTGAACAGGAAACCGAAAGCACAAGCATCAGATCGGACGTAGGCCTTTCGAAAATTGATCCTTACTCCTAGGGGACCTCCTTCTACCTGGGAAAATTGGGAATTGGCTGAGAAACTCGGAGGCTGCTAGGCTTGGAATCTGGGTGTAGTGCTTTCCCAGCCGACCATATCAAAATGTCTCGCGTTGCGTTGAGCTGCTCTCGCAGTGCCTTTTTAATAACAGGTTTTTCTTTCCAAAATGTCCGTTCAGTCCGACTCGTCACCGTTCACAGCTTAAGTGGTGCTTCCTCTACAGACTATTAACTTTAGCCATATGAATCATTAGTCGAGCCTTTTGCTGAAGGATCGGGAATTTTTTTCTTTTTTTTTTCTTTTTTTTTTTAATGATTAATTCGAGCAGCTTTTCTCGTCAGGGTGTATGGCTTTAACTTCTGCTATTCACAAGCTCAAACTGAGAATCAGCGACCTTTTCGTGATATTGCTGATTTTCACCTAGGGTTGATTTGGGTTATGATGATGATATTACTATTATTATGACCAAAGTTGCGTTAATTTCGTAGCGTTCCTAATTTGGCAAAAAAAAATAAAAACACCCGCTTGGCGGTGCAAATCTGTTGCCCCTTGTCCCCTTGTTTAGTTCAGTTTATCCACCGAATGCTTCCTTATTGCCAAAGGTTGATTAATTGTTCAGTGTACAAATGTGCTTCCTTTTCATTTTACATCCAAGCCACAACGTTTCAGAAAAATATTAGGGTCGGAATATTATTCGGAAAAGAAAGAGAAAATATATATATATATATATCGAGACATGCAATATTTGCGCAATTAGTAAAGAGACAATCAGTCGAAAGGGCTTTTAATTTCCCTTATTATTATTATTATTATTATTATAATTGTTGTTAGGTTGGCGCGTTTTCCGATATATTTGAGACCACAGGGAATCGAAACGAGATGGTATGAGCTGCTATCTTGCATTAACCCGAGTCTCACTGAAGCCATTGGAACTGTTAAACGTATGAACTGAAGCAGCAGTAAAAACTCCCCCCGCCTTCCCCCACATGTAAAAATATTTACTGAAGTACTTCAGCGGGTGTTGGGTGATCATAGGCGTGTGCTGATATAAAATACTTCAGGAGAATCGGCCTATCGCAGTTTCGCAATAAAAGTGTCATAAACCATATACTTGGGGGGAAAAACATCTAAAATGACCAAATGATTACGATTTGTTCTTGTCAGAGGTGGACACATCATACTTTTCTGAGCTGGATCACCGGGCAAGCCTAAAGACTTTGTGATAACTAAATGTAATGGAGCGTATAATGAGCTGGGTAGGAAGTGTAAAGTGCATTAAGAGAGAAGCAAACGAGGACTTGATTACAAAAAGTTTTTGATGTAGCATTTCACCACCATGTTCGCTGCCTGGACAAAATATCAGGAAGGTATTACCGTGTGTTTTTTGCTTCTCATGAAAATTGTCAAAGTCTGCTTAGTATCTTTGTAGGTTGAACATACTAACTCGAAGTGTGTTAACTTTTACAAAGTATTTGGAAAGTTAGTCTTTGTTTGAATATCTGAACATGAAATCTGTTCGTCCTTGATACTGATATGTCCACCTCTGACTGTCCTTTCTAAAAAAAAAAAAAGTAAAAAAAAAAAGCTATTTAAAAAACTTTTCCTGTTTTTTTTTGTTGGTTTTTTTGGTTTGTTCACGTGCAGCTACATATGTGTTTACACGTCTGTGCACAGTTCTCACAAACCCAAGTAAGGGTGCATTATTATTATTTTTTACTTTTTTTTTTTTTACCCAAATGCAGAAGGGGTGGACAAAATGAGAAATGTGAACGCATGGGGCTTCAGCAAGGCATTAAAATCTGTTTGCACTGCCACTTGTATTGACTGAGTCTAAATACGATTAAGTTGAGGTGAAATTTTTGTAGTGTAAAAAAGAAAAAAAAAGTGCACATCTCTTCGTTTGAAGAGTACTTTCTGTTCTCATCAGGTGCCATTTAGTAATCGGAGAAAACTTGTAATCACAGCCTTTATCCACGACCCGTACGCGGGAACACTTCTCATCGCGCGCATGTGTCTGCGTGTGCGCGGCGAATAAACAGGCAGCTTGTGGAGGGGGAGGAGAGCTGGACCTAAATATCTTGTAGCTGAATGTTGTGTAAAGCTCTTGGAGTTCGAGGAGGGCATTTTAGCTGAACGACCGACCATGTGCAAAATAAATAGATAAATGAATTATTTAAAAAAAATAAATGGTTCTGCTTTATAACTGGTGCCATAATTTTCTTCTCTGCACTTCATATGAACGATTTTATAGAGTAACGTGAATGAATTCCAAAAGTTATATATGTTGCATGATCTACAATGAAACCAAATTCATATTTATTTGAGATTATAACACTAATAATAATAATAATAATAATGGTTCAAATTAAGCTATAAGAACGCAAAGGTGTGAGGAGGAGGATGATTTCGAATTAAAAAGCCATTCCTTAGCCTCGTGTCAGACCATGTTAAAAGATATAAAGTTTCATGGCTTACAGGTTTTAGTACATATGAGCTCAAAAGGCATTTATGGAAAAATTTTAGTGGTTGTTTTCAAGGATAAATGTGTCAAATGAAATGCCTTAACTTTGTCGGAAGGGTAGAAATATATTTTTTTTGCTTGTTTTTTATTTTATTTTTTATTTTATTCATCAAAATAATGCTTAACGATCAAGCTCGGGATTATTTAACGCTTTAAATAATGTTAAATTATTCAAATTTTGTTTTTTTGTTTTTTTGGGGGGTGCGGGCGGGGGGGGTTCCTGTAACTTGCATCCAATTAGCAGGAAAAAAAAAGAAAAGAGGAGAACTTGTAGCTACTTCAAAGTGCGTCTTAATAATAATCCGTTCGTGTCTGTGTTTTAACGTGTTTAACGTTGATGCTCTCGAAGGTGGTGTCGACTGATGGAATGTCTAATTTACCTCAGTGGACTTTTAACGTCCCTACTACTTGAAGACACATCCGTTTAAGGCAATATTTAAATACCTATTTGATTCCTGCTTCGTCCTATTTATCTCTAGCGATTTGCCTTAAGAGGAAACGGTATATCGGGCAGTTGCAGCACTTGAGAGAAGATTTCATTAAAAAAAAAAAAGAAAAAATATATATATATTATGTGTAGACACACACACGGGGTCTCGTTGCTCTGATGGCGAGATTGTGTCAAGAAGCACACATATCTGCAGAGAATGCATCATGATGCCAGAGAGGTTACGCGTAAGAGGTGTTTGTCAGGTTTTTTTTTTTTTTAATTCAAGGACTAATTAGGAAACTGTGTGCTTTAATGGTGTGTGTTTTTAGATTATTTTAATGTGTCTGCAGCATGTTTCTGTGTGGGGGGGGTGGAGTATATAGGAGGTGCTTTAGCTGTTCCTCTAGGTATATTAAGAATTGGGTTTTCTTTTTTTTTTTTTTAATACAGTCTGATGTTAACCCTTTAATACCCTTCATTGTTATCAAATAGTTTATAACATGAACCGAGGTTCCACCATGTACAGCGTGACATTTATAGCTTAAAGCTTAACACGACTACAGCGACACAGCAGTCTGGTCAGATGAAGAAAAAAACTGTAAAATTTTCCAGGATTAAAAAGAGGCAAGGATTTTAAAGACGAGAAGTCCTTTTTGTTTGCATCTACAGACCGCGACAAGACCGCGAGGCCCTGGTCTGCTTGGTGCACGTGTTTTTGTGGTAATTGTTTATCGTCTGCTGATGTATTTAATCGCTAATCCTGGCACTTTTTTTAAAATTATTATTATAAAAGAAACCTTAAATGCTAAATTTTACAAAAGTCAAAGTAGATTTTTGAATCTGAACAGTACAGACGGAGAATCACCGAGGACCACATGATACGATATCACAATACCTTGGTGCAGATTCGATCTGATTTACGATTCTGTTCACAATCATGTTTTTACATTTCTCTCCAGTTTTAGATTTAGTTGCAATTCTAAACAAACTTGCCAGATAATTTGCTCGTAGCACACAGGATTCTGTGCGGTGTGAATAGTTGAGTGCACCACCTGTTGGATAATGGAGGAATTGCAACTTTCTAATACCTTAAATCCAAACTTATTAAAAGAAACTTCTAATTAAAGAAAAATCTGTTTTGGCGAGTCATAAAAATCACAATACGTGTTTGTATATCTCATGATGTACATAAAAATTTATCTACTGATCAGCGTCAAATCGGTTTAAGAGTTTCAAAAAACCCATCCTTTATTGTTTCCTTCATATATAGGAGATGTACAGTATAAACCACACTGCTGTGTCCTTGCTTATACATTAATCATTGCAGGAAGCTTTTCATAAATAAACATCACTTTTATTTATTATTTGTTCTTTCCTCAGCATAAACGTTCTGTAGTTTAGGAACATGCGATGGGTTAAATGGAAGACGGCCATGCACTGAAACATGCTGGAAGGATTTGAGTTGTGTTTAACTTGTGATCTTACCTCAAAACTCAAACATAAAAAAAAGAAAAAATCTCTCTATAAATATATAAATATATACACATGTATAAATAAAAACTGTGCTTGTGTTTGTGATGCACGCGTATACACTAAGATTCCGTTCAATCCGTTTAATAAGTTGGCGCTCCGAGGCCTTCTGTAAAGTAACGATTTTTAGTCTGTAGGTGCTTCTGACCTAAAATTGATGTCCTTTCCCTTAACGAAGGGTGAAATCCAATCAACTACACTGTCATCGCTTTGTCCTGAGATCCGATTCAAATTTCAGTGCTGTTTAATATGCGAATGAATGAATGTTGTTTAAAAACTAAACACAAAGCTGCTTTCTCTCACCGGCAGCTCGTTTAAATCGATTAACACCCTTAACGACGCATTGCCTGACTAGACTAGTCTTTATACGAGGCGTATGGGGATCCCTTTAAACTCCATCCGATCATATGTGACGAAAGCTATGCAGGAATCTGTTTGTTTTTTTCTTTTCTTTCCAACGTGAATTGTTTAAAAACAAATAATAATACAAAAAAATCCAATCACAAAGCTATGAAGCCGATTTCGTATCCAACCTAAAACTGACCAAGCAGTTTTTTTTTTTTTTTTTCCTCAGTCCATGTTAGTGCTGTATGTGGCATGCTGCTATCCTGTTCAAGTCTGTAAGCATCTATACTGTCTTTTGAAAAATTCCTCCACCATGTGGTAAATATGTGAGATTGTGCCTTTTGTTCTTAAGTACATGCCACAGGGTACGGTCTTCCATTGATACCTTTTTTAGTGAGCCTTACGAACGATCAAAAATCGGTTGTAAATTGAAATCCGTCGATCAACGGCTAGTTTCTACATGAGTATTGTGTCGTGAACAATCAGGAGCCTCGAAGAAGAAGAAGAAGAAGAAGAAGAAAAAAAAAAAAGAAGCCCAGGGTCGCTTTGTGACATCACAAAGGACAGAATAATCTTTGTATATCAAATTTAACAGTGTATCCGTGCTAGCTAGTGACGTATTCGAATTCTGAACTTGGGAGGGGAGGGAGGGCGGGGACAAAAAAAACTATTTAAAAAAATAAATAAATAAAAATAACACAAAAGAAGAAGAAAAAAAAACGCTATTTAATTTCCTGAAGTGTGAATTCTTTAGTGAACTTTTAGACGTGTGCCGTGTTTCGTGTGGTTGTGCATTTTAAAGTTGGTTGTAACCGTGTCTCGTAGAACGTCCAGCATGAACCGTCTTCTATCTCGTGATGAAATAGCGTCGTAGTATCCACCCCGAACCGGATTAGTTTGAAGTGCAATAATTCCGACGTGCACCATAGCATTCTGACTGGAGGAACATGTCCTCGTAAAATCAACCACTTTTTTTTGTGTGTGTCTATGTGCGTGTGTTTTAATACCATCTGGCTTTGCCTTCATTTTAAAAATAAATAAATAATGTGGCACTTTCTTGTGGAATGTATAAAGACTTGCTGGCGACTGTGATGGGCATCAGACCACGTCAATACTACTAGCATTCAGAAAAGACAGCTTTCTTTTTTTTTCTTTTTCTTTTTGTGATCGGTTGACACGTATGTGGGTGCGCTAGTGTAGATCTTCCATTTCCTTTCTTTTCCAAAGCAGTTTGCCGTTAAGTTAGCATCTGTGACTCACAAGCTTGACTCGGGACTGTTCAGCCTCTTTATGTGCGAGTTTTTTAAAGCTTTTCATGTCTCGGATATTTTTGTGTATGTTTTTTTTTTTTTAAACCAAAAAATGCCTAAGAGTTTGCTTACTGATTTGGCCTGTTGTGGTACGAATGAGTCGATAGGTCTGGACTAAGAACTAGTGAATTTTACGTTTCCCTTCTGGTCCGTGTGTGTGTGTAAAGACTGGACCCGTGGGATTTACTGAGCAAACTTTGAAAAGCATGTTCAGTCTTTATTACAAATACAAGTCTCTTCTCTGGTTGTCTAACAGATTGAACCTTGATAAGGAAAATCTCCATTTCTATTTTTTTTTTCCTCAAGAGAAGAAGAGAAGAGCATATCTGAAATTAAAACCATATAACATTCCGTGTGATTAAAGCAATCTGCACCAGGAAATTTCACTTTAGCTTTCAGCAACAAAGACTGAAAGATTTCTAAACCAGGGCTGGGCGATATGGTGAAATCTCATCGATATTGCAATCATGATATGCTTTTCTGTGTATCGTGTTTATCGTCAGGTGTTGGTGCTTTTATAGCTCCGTTGTTACTCACTGATTGGGTGTTACAACCTTTTTGTCCCCCCCCCCCCCCCCCGCCACCAGTAAAACTTTTATAATATGGCTCCATCAATGTGTTGGCACTTTTAAAGCAAGATGAAAAATCTAAAGCATATCTTGAAGATGTCAAATCAAGGATTTTTTTTTTCTTCTTCCCCATATCGTCCACTCGTTCTTGACCAAAATTCATATATTCAGTGGTGGACAACTCCGTTAAAAAAATTTTAATGAATAAATTAAGCTGTTCTCTCCTGGCTTATTTTAGATACTTGAAAACATAATTAACTATTGTGTAATGCTAGCTAACACTTTTTTTTTTTTTTTAACCCTAAAGGCTCATGACCTGAAAGCTTTGCTAGATTATATGAAAATTCATGCACACTGATGGGTTAAAACCTATTTAACATCCAGTACTACGTACCCATCAGCTAGGTCACGTCTCAGCTGGTGCGTGTGGTGAAATTCAGAGGACGTGTCATAGTTACAACTCTACAAAGCACATTTTTTTTTCCGATACCAAATAAAGAATTCCATTTTGCGCAAGTAAATACTGAGGACTTTGTTAGTTTTTTTTTTGTTTGTTTTTTTTTTTTTCTCCTCAATTTTCTGATCATTTGAGCGAGACAAAAAACGGCGCAGTCTATTTTAATTTAAATTCTAATAGCTTGGTACACACAGGCTGCTGATTTGTCCACCCCTGATATTACTTCACGCACATCCACTTTTAATTATTTTTTTTTCTTTAAGTAATGAAGTGTTCAGAATTGAACCACAGTGAGCACATTGCTTTAACGATGATGACGATATATCTATTTTTGCTTAACATAGCCGAGTATTTTACGGCCAAGGACCAATCTGCGATTCCGTAGAGACGGCCAGTGACGCAATTTCTTTTGTCCTAAAACAAGCAATATAATCAAGAGACAGTTGTATATTTTGAAAGGTTTTAATTTGCTGGGTCAATTTGGCTCTTTTTTTTTTTTTCTTTGTTTTTTGGTTTTGTTTCTGTGGCACCTTAGGTAAACACCCTCTCCTTGTGTTGGAAAAGTAAACTTTCAGCACTGAGGGAGCCTTACTTCAGTCAGACTGAATGTGAATTTGCTGTGTACAGGATTTCAGGCCATTTTAAATGGACTGGCTGCGTTCCGCTCGGGTCTCGTACCTGAATCCGGTTTCACAAACGACCCGAAGTCTATGAGACTTTTTTTTTTCCCTGTTCTTTCCAAAAAAAAAAAAATTTTAATAAATTGCTGTTACAATAGAGACGCAAAAATACTATGCTCTGATCGTGTCAGGCAGCACCCAGTGTGTATGCATTAGTGTGCACTTGTGCGTGTATGTATTGTGTGTATGTGTGTGCGCGCGCGTGCGTGTATGTGAGATTATAGTATGGGGTCATATCAAACCTTGTATACCTCATCAGCATATCTGCAAATACTGTCGTCGTATTCTTCTTTTTTTTTTTTTTTTCCTTTCTCCTTTTAACGTTAGGAAAAGACGCCATCACCAGCATGTGCTCAAAGCCTGGGACCACAGCGGGGGCGTTTACCATCACTCGAACCCCTGCGTCAGCCAAAACAGATCACGCTCACATCTACTGCCTTCGCTTAAAGCATGACCCAAACCTGAGTTTTGTTTTGTTTTTGTTTAAACTGTTCATTTACTTGTATCAGCGTTCTGAGGAGTAGTAGCATTATTCCTACCTCTGCGTATTGCAGCTTGATGTATATCTGAATCTTGCCGCGGTGATGAAATGTTGAAAAATATGTATATGGAACAGATGTGCGTGTGTGTGTAATTTATCGTCGACAAGCGGTAATATTTAAAACAAACAAAAAAAAGTGCTTGATTGTGTGTCTGTCAGTGTAACATGAGAAAGTGTATACACAGCAGAGTACCACTGGAATGTGAAGCCAGACTGTATTAGAAAAAAGCTTTTTTTTTTTTTTTCCCCCCCTCTCTTTCTAACCCACCTCTCATGCTTTCCTCCCATCGTTCTGATGATGTCATGTTTGCTAAAAACAGGGAAGCCTATCAGCCTATTGCAGCTCGTATAGTCTGATTTATATTATACCTGCTGTATCTTTTCTCCATTGTATTGTTTTTTTCCCCTTTTCTTTTAATCCCTGTTTTCCTTCCCTTAATCACCTTTCAATGTTCACTGTGAGCCCTCAATTCAAGTTTACAACTCTTCATGGAGTGTGTGCGAGATTCCGGATGAGTTTCGGGCATTGTGCGGGTGGGTGCATGACTTTGGTACCTAAGCAACAATTTTAATTTTCTACTGGAGGTTAGGGGGTTTGAAAGGGGGAGGGGAATAGGTCAACGTTACTAACGAGGGGGGTACGTCCAGTTCCCCCGAGCCTTACACCGTTCCAAAATCAAATTAACCATTCAGCCTTTGGACCTTTGTAGCGAGTTCATTGTAGTGTCCTGAAAGCATGAGTCGTTAAGGAAGAACACACCCCCCCACCACCCCATCCCCATCTGCCCCCGTCACACCCTTTCACACAAACCCTGAGCCCCTAGCTGTGCCCCCACCCATTAAAAAAGAAAAAAAAAAGAAACTTAAGCCATTCATTTCTTTGTGTGACGATGCAATCCTGAAAGCACTTTGCCTTGTTAATTCCTAGTAGGAGCTTGTAAATGGTTAATTGTTACTAACAGATGTGAACATCTGTAACATGTATTTAACTAAGAAGGAACATTTATCATTGTTTTGAATTTGGTATTATATGAACTCGGTCTCTCTGACTTTAAAATCCAGAAAAAATGATAATCCTGTACATTTTGCGTTTGCCAGTTTCATAATATGCTGCAGCCAGTAGGTCTTGTCATTCAGTATTGTGGCTTAGGATTGGTTATGTTTGAAATAAAGTGCTATTGCTAAATAAAACAATTAGTGGTGTGATTTTCTTCTGGAGATGACTTCTCCAAAAATTTGCCTTTACATTTACATCATGTATTAAACCTTTGTGACAATGGCACATGTGCTTTATTACATTTTAATATATAATATATATATATATATATATATATACACACACACACGTGGACAAAATTGTTGGTACTCTTCGGTCAATGAAAGAAAAACTCATAATGGTCACAGAAATAACTTTAATCTGACAAAAGTAATAATAAGTAAGAATTCTATGAATGTTAACCAATGAAAGTCAGACATTGCTTTTCAACCATGCTTCAACAGAATTATTTTAAAAAATAAACTCATGGAACAGGCTTGGACAAAAATGATGGTACCCCTAGAAAATACTGAAAATCATGTATCATGTAAAAAAATGACAAATCAAAGAGACGGRTAATCCCAATGGTAACAAAAGAGCCCAGAAAGACTTCTAAAGAGATCCAAGGTGAACTTCATGCTCAAGGAACATCAGTGTCAGATCGCACCATCCGTCGTTGTTTGAGCCAAAGTGGACTACATGGGAGACGACCAAGGAGAACACCTTTGTTGAAAACAAAGGAAGGTGAAGTTTTCTTAAAAGAGAATCTGGTGACGAGACATGGATTTGTCACTATAAGCCTGAGAGTAAACAGCTGAGTATGGAACAGAGACATCCTTAATCACCAACTGAAAGTCAAACATCAGCTGATTGCTGTGAAGACAGTGCTGCATTTGTCGCTCTTAGTTCAGCCTGAAAGGTTTTTTAATTGGGGGAATACGAAAGCTTTTTGACAGATGGACAAAATGTATTAAAAAGAAAATTATATTGAAAATATGTATTTGTCTTTTTAAAAAAATTATTAAAATAGGTTCTACAGCCAGAGTGCATGTAATTTTTGACTTACCCTTTAGCTAGCTTTCTACCATTTTCAGTAAAGATGCTTGTAAAGGTGAATAGAATTGTTAATGTATGACTAAATTTTTTTTTACAGAAATCATGTTAGCTAGTTGGCTAGTATTCTTAATGAACAGTGAACATTTAGAAATATAACCTACAATACTTCAATCCTACAATCTTGTCAGGTTAGTTCATGATATTAATCATTGCGCATTAGTACAAAAAAAATTATGAATATGATGCAAGTCCTATCAGAAAACCTGTGAGGTAAGCTTGTGCTAGCTAGTTGGCTAGTATTATTAGTAAGATAATGAATATGGTTTTAAAATACTGACAGGTTATTTCATATTACTGTAGCTAGTTGGCTACCATTAGCATTTGCAGTATAGATGAAAATGGTTATAAATGGAATTAAAATCCTTTCAGAAATCCAGCATGATAGCCATCTATTTAATTTTAAGCTGAACATATGATAAACATATTTAAATATGACTCAAAATCCTGTCAGTACAGCTCATATTAACTGTATATCTAGCATTAAATGTGAAACATCAAAATCCTTTTAGAAATCCAGAGTAGCTCATGCTAGCTAGTTGGCTAGCATTATCAGTAAGATAAGGAATATGGTTTTGAAATCCTGTCAGGTTATTTCATATTAAACACTTGTCTACCAGTAGTGTTTATTGTTATTAATAAGAATAAAATCCTGTCAGGTTACGTCCTGTCTAAACATTAAATCTTTTCGAATATCCTGTCTGGTTAGCATATGCTAGTCTTAGTGTATTTAGAATTAGTTGTGATTTCTGTTCAGGTTTACTTTAGGATAAATGTTTATTTAAAAAAAAAAAAAATCTATTTATTAAGCCATCCATTTATCTTTATACATAAACAGGTTTATAAATGTGACTTAAGATTATCTTAGAAATTCTGTGAAATGTTTATTAATAACTCAATCATTAGAGAATAACGTTTCTTAGATATCCTGTCAGGTTAGCTTATGCTAAGTGTTTAGCTGATAAAAAGAAAGGAATCTGACTTCAAATCCTGACAGAAATCATTTCATGCTAGATAAGTATGAGTATTACATTTTTAAATGTGACTTTTTAGAAATCCTTTCGAGCTAGCTTGTTGTTTATTTAATAATGAACTGTATATAAACGGTTATAAATCCTCTCAGCTTAGCTAGCTGACTAGCATTAATAGAATGAGGTACAAACTGAATCCGGTAAATGAGCTAAAGATATTCACACATGACAGTTTTAATCAATGATCACTTACAAATAAATTACAAATTCCGTGAAACATAACCATTAAAATCGACATTATAAAAGTTTTATAAGTTATATAAAACTCAGAGACTCGGAGTGACAGAACAACCTTTCTTATTGATGTCAAGAGAATGCTACACCAGAATTAGCTTTAAAAAAAATAAAAAAATTCCCGAAGCTGGATGTAGTCAAATCAGTTAAAAGATTGTTGAGTCTGGTTGAAGCAGCATTCGTTTTTCCTGTACCGTCCTTTCAGGCACAATCCCATGTTCAAAGACGTCTGTCCATTTTAGCAAGGTTCGGTGCTGCTCTTTGGTTCCACACACACTGTCTTCTGACTCTCACCCATCACCTAAACTAATGCTGATTTTCTCCTCAAAGAGAGCGACGCACAGCATGATGGCGCCTCCTGTGAGCAAGCCGACGCTCTGTAGGAGGAAAGAGCTGAGAGGACTCAATGAACCTCGATCTCCGTGCAGCATCTCGGGCATCTGGAAGCACAAGGAAGAAGAGGGTGCCAAGAATTGTAAGCACCTTAATTAGTACAATATACTGCATAATATTGGAGACTGTTGGTAAGCGGTTGGTAACGATTAAACAGATACAAATGCACCCTTCAGACAAATTGTAGGAAAACATTTATTTTATACCAACAAATCACACACGTTCCTTTACTATCATTGACAAAAACATTTATCATACAACACAGATGAAATGGTTTGTTATCATGCGGATAAGCACTCATACAAGTCAAGTCAAGTCAAACATTGCCTTAACATGATTTTTCGAGTCTTAACCAAAGGTACAGTTCTCACCATGTCGGTCAGTGCAACATAGAGAAAGACTCCGGCGGTGAGTGTGAGGATCCAGGGTGAGTGCTGTGCCCACTGGTGCCCCAGTACTGTGCCAGTCAGCACACCCACGTACCCCAGCAAGGCTGAGAGCAAGCTGAAGAGTGCCAGTCTGCGTACAGGCCAACCTGCAGCCAGCAACACAGCCAGATCACCTGAACACATATGCAGAAACAATTGGTACTGCTGATTATAGGACTGTCATGATTGTAAAAAAAAATTGCAAGTGTAATTAAACACCAGGAATAAATATTGTTATTGAAGTGTTGGGGGTGGCAGGGTGGTGTAGTGGTTAGCACTGTCGCCTTGCACCGCCAGGGTCTGGGTTCGATCCCCGGCCAGGCTCGATTCCCGTCTCTGTGTGCATGGTGGGTTTCCTCCCACAGTCCAAAGACATGTAGGTTAGGCTAATTGGTGTTTCCAAAGTGCCCGTAGTGTATGAGTGAGTGTATGTATGTGTCTGTGCCCTGCGATGGATTGGCAACCTGTCCAGGGTGTACCCTGCCATGTGCCCTAAGTCTCCTGGGATAGGCTCCAGGCCCCCCGTGACTCCAAATACAGGATTAAGCGGTATAGATGATGATGAGTGAGTGAGTGAAGTGTTGGGCACTACAAGCCACCAGAACCACTACAGATTCTACTCTGGAACTATACTGGAACATGTTTTCCTTTAGTTGATGCTAAGGTGCTACGGTCGTTGTAAAGGCCATAACATATAATTTACATCATTTTCATTCATCATCAAACATTCAGTGAGCAGGTCTTTTCATCCGGGAGAAGACCACGCCCATCAAGATATGAAGTGCCAGAAGAAATGCAGTACTCATTTGCATTGATGCTTCAGTCTACCGGAATGAATTTGAACCAAACCGTCACAGAAATAAAATGAAATGTCCCCTGCAGCATAACCAAGCTACTGGTTATTTTCCCTTTAATTTGTCGTCTTGGCATTAGGACAGAACATGGTTTATCTAAACAATTGTACGTTTGAAAAATGATTAATTAGAACATATTTCGGTTGCTCGGTCTGAGCAGACACCGAGAAAGAGAGTGTTATACCCAGCTCGTGAGGAAGCTCGTGGCAGAAGACAGCAATAGTTGTACTAAGTCCTCCAGTCAGGCTCTGAGAAAACGCCACACCTACAGGCCAAAGAAGAAAAGAAGTAGCGTGAGACATGTGCGCGGGCACTGAGCAAAGCCAAAACAAGGTGCTGTTTAATGATTAACGAAGAGTAACACAGTGATGAAAATCTCGCTCTCTTATTATTGATATATTGGACCCATAAAACAGAAGAACAAAGAACAAGACAGCAGAAGGGTTTAACATGATTGATAGCACAGTGCTCTGGAACTGTCACATCTGGCTGGTCAGATGTCTTTCATAATGTTCTTGAACAGCAGCTCTGTCAATATTTTAGGCTTCAGGATTTCTATTAATTCACTCATTGTAATACCAATTATCGTTTCTACAGTATCCGGTGACATGGGGAATTGTTTATTCAAACGCTCCTGTCATGAATTTAAAGGTGTTAAAATGTTGACATGGTCAGTTTTTTGTTCAAAAGACACTGATTTATTATTTTTGTAAGGAGGCTCCAGTGTCAACGCTTTCTATCATTTTTGTACCATATTAATATGTTTCAAACATGAAAAAAGGAGGACTTTTTTTGCCTTTTTCCCTTTCACCTGCTCAGACATACACACCGATCGCTAATCCGTCAGTGAGGTTGTGGATCCCGTCTCCCATGATGACCATCCAGGCGACAGTGCTGAGGCTGGAGGAGCTTTGATTTGGTGGGGCGTGTGAATGACCGTGACCCGACTCAGGGTTCACAGAGTGCTCAGGGGCAGCGCAACCTAAAGAAGAAGAGAACCACAGGTTTCATGAAATTACAAATTACTCGGGAAGTATAAATGCATGCATTATGCATTGTGATGCAAAAAAGTCTGATTTCTATTTGTAACTGCTGTCATTTCATTACAACACATTATTTCATTGAAGTATGAACAAAGACAGTTTTGTAAACTCTTCCAATGATGCACGTTGACCGTAATGCAGCATATGAAAATTCAATTTCTTGCATTGATCAAAATATCAATTATTTACAAAAACCCAATTTAAAATCAGACACAATAGCTTTTAAGAGCAACTAGTTTGAGGATCAGGTGGAAACAATTAGGTGTGCAGATTTTATATACAAAGGCAACCATGACCATTATTTGAGACCATTATTTGTCATATGCTGGCAAACTAAATCTAGATAATGCATGTAGGTGACATAAAAGAAAGTTAAATGTAATTCAAATATTCAAGTGAATACTGTTGTAGACATCAGAATTACTCATATTGCTATTGTAAATTCAGATTCTGATCTTTAGTCTTAGTTGATAAGACTGGATGTAACTCTATAACTTTTAGTGTGTTCTCATTGTTTTAAACTAACCCTGCAGTGTCGTCATCTCCCCGGCCTCTGCTGCATTCTCCTTTCTTTTCTTTGATTTCTAAGTGAGAGAAAGAAACATTCCCAAACTCTAAAATGAGTTTATTGTGTAAATGTGTGTGTCTATTTCCCGCTGTGTAATGCTCTATAGAAGCTCACCTTATAGCTGTGCCTGAGACCAAGCACACTTTCAAACACGAAGAGCAGGTAAAGCCCCCCGAGGACACTTAAGCCCTTTAACACTGCATCCAGGTGATGGCTGTGTGGCCCAGAGTTCGCCTAAGACACACAAACACATACACACATAAGCACTAAACGACCTACAGTATATTTACATGTTCATACTTCAAGAACACTAATGCACCACTTATCAGACCCATTCTGTCGGTTATCTAATTTCCCATTACTTGATACTTTTCATTTGACCTACTTAGTCACTCAAGTAGTTAATATTACTTACTGTAATTTAAATTACACATCTATGTACCTGACATTACTGTTTTATTTACTTTACCTGCTTATTTTTCTATATTACATTACCTTACTTCTTACTATACTTCAATTAATTCACTTAATTTTACCTACTTAAGCAATTGTAATTTGTTAGTGGTCTAGCTGGTGGTTTGGCTAGACCGGCTGATGTAGTTGCCGTGGGCATATATGGTAGGCATGAACGCAGAGGGGTGTGCAAACAGAAATAGTCTTTATTAACCAAAACTCAAAAGACACAAAGAAACCAAAACAACAAACGTAAACTAAAACTAGGCCTCAGGAAAAACACAGCAGGAACAGGAGCCGACATGGGATCTAGGAGTTGATATAGGGAACTGACAGAACTAGGGGATGAGGAAACATGGAGCTGGAGCTAACTAAAGACACATAGGGGAACTAGAGACTGGAGAGACAGGGCAGGACGGGAGACAGGACCAGGGGCAACAGAGACTAGAGACCAGATGGGTTAGTGGTTAGTAGCTAACTGGAATACTGGGGACACTGGATGCTGACCTAACTGGGTTAGTGGCTAAAAAGGTTAGTACTGACCTAATAGGGGGGAACTGAACACAAAAGGCAGGGCACACATGAGGCTATGCCAAACTAGCGGCTAACCTACTAGTGACCAAAACCACTAGCTGTCAATCCCACTAGAGGCTAGCCTACTGGAGGCTAACTCTACTAACAGTTAGGGTCTACTAGCGGCTAAGCCCTCATGTGGCTACACATACAAGGGAAGTTTTAACCAAAGAACTAAACAAGAAGACAAGACTGACACTGGGAAGACACAGAACAGTACTTACACTGTACACGGGAGGAGACACAGCCTAGCTAAACATGAAATAAGACAGCTCCGTGAATCCAGTAACACAAGGAGTATAAAGAAAACTAAACTAGAGCCCTCTTGAACACAGGTTAAACAATATAACAAATAGAAAACTCAAAGAAACAAAAACCAAACAAAAGGAAAGCCCACATGACGGTATATACAAAACCATTCAACATACCAAACAAACAACAACGCAAACAATCAACAAATAATGCTCGACCCAGTTTCCCAGAACAAACTGCTATTTATAGAAGCTTGAACGAGCCACCTCAGTTCAGGTGAGCACTCATCACCTGACCGAGGTGCCTTCTGGGAAACTGAGTCGACAAACAAAAACTATAGAGAGACAGACATGAACAGTGACCTCTAGTGGAGGTTCCTAACATAATTACTCTGATTACGTTTTGCATACTCAGTTTACCTTCATTTTTTTAAACTTCATTTTACTTACTCAACCTTCTATTATAATGCCTTTTATTGTTTTATTGATTCATTTAATTTTATTGATGTTTTGCCTGGCGGTTTGACATTTAAAAGTCATATACTGTATTTTAAACTTTTAAGCCCTTAAGGTTGTGTCAGACACACTCACTTTAAATACAAACAGTATAACTGTATGTAGGATGTACAATAATAAGTGATTAAACAGTCCTCTAACATTGTTATAAAATGCAACAATTTAGAGCAATAGAAACCAAATAATATATTGAACACAATATATATAACTGGACCTTGAATGTCTTTATGCCCCAGATCAATACAGTATTTATTTTGTATGTTTTTTTATCCTTCTACATATAGGCCCAAACTAAATATATGCGATAATATATAACAATAATCTGCTATTCTAAGCATCCGTTAAGCTTTCACCTCCTTCACTGTTATCTTGGTCACTTACATGAGGCAGTAGATGCAGAAGGGCGTCTCCACACAAAGTGCCCACCGCCATGGCCGCCATGGGACACAGAAAGGTCCGGAGGGCAGCGGGAGGGATCAGGGGAGTCAGTCCGAGGGCAACGAGGGATGGCAGACTGATTGCTAGCAGTGCCACAGAGGCCCAACCTAGAGCTGAGAGAAAGTACACGGTATACACAGTCTGTTCTTGGTATCTGTAGAATAACATAGAAATACAATTACAGTGCATCCGGAAATTATTTGGACCTCTTTTAAAGTGACCATCGGGTTTTTGGTCACCTCTCAAATTCAAATTTTCAAATTTGACAAAGGCCCTTCTCCCCGATTGCTCAGTTTGGCCGGGCAGCGCTGACATGAACTGTTAACTGTGTGTGCCGTTCCAAATCATGTCCAATCAACTGAACTTATCACTGGTAGACTCCATCCTTGCAATGTTTCTAGAACTTGATTGATCAGTGGAAACAGGATGCACATGAGCTCAATTTTAAGTGTCATGGCAAACGGTGTGAACGTTTTTGTTTTATTATTTGCAAAGGTTTCAAACAAACGTATTTCACACTGTCATATTGTTTTGAGAAAAATAATGAATTGAATCAAGTTTGGAATAAAGCTGTAACATAACAGAATGTGGAAAAAGTGAAGCGCTGTGAATGCTTTCCAGACGCACTGTATATGGTAGCATATACAATCTAGGCCATGTGATTACAATGAAATGTTTGGACCTTTGTACATTTGGACTTTACATTACATCAGTTATAAAATTACCATCAGTATGAATTATTACTTATTAATTATTATTTATAATTGAATTCCCTCGCTTTACCTTACTCACCAAGTCTATTTAACCTTGTTTGTTACTTATTCATGTCTTTGAATGACTTTACACCACTTTAACCACTTTAACAACTTACAGAACTTTACCTTACATACTTAACTTCCTTAAACTTGACCTACTTTACTGTACCTCCACTTTATATGCACCTTACTTACAAACACTACTTTCCTACTCACTTTATCTTACCATATATTTTTAGTTAGTTAAATAGTTTTAATAATATTTAATGAAGTACTATAATTTTAGTGACATCACTTTACTTACTTCACCTGACATCACATTACTTATGTGTTCCCTACTTAGTTTATTTTACATTACTTAGTTGCTTAATTAGATACGTAACCATGTACCATTGCTTATACTATTACCTTACTTACAGTACCTTATTTACTTTATATTACCTATAGCTACTTATTTAGTAACTTAGTTATTATTATTAATAAAGTCACTTTAAGTGATTAAATTAAGACCTAATCACTTACGATTACAGACTAGAATTTCAATCACATCTGTTTACTTGATGTCATCTAATTTCCCATTACTTGATACTTTTCTTCCATATTTTATTTATCTGTTACTTAGTCACTTAAATAGTGACTTAATTACTTACTACACTTTAGTTTACTTTACCTCATTTGATCTACTTAGTCACTCAAGTAGTTACTTAATTAATATTACTTACTATAATTGAAATTACACATCTATGTACCTGACATTACTGTCTTATTTACTTTACCTGCTTATTTTTCTATATTACATTACCTTATTTCTTACTATACTTTAATTAATTCACTTAATTTTACCTACTTAAGCAATTCTAATTACTCTAGCTTATTTTGCATACTCAGTTTACCTTAATTTTTTACTTCATTTTACTTACTCAACCTTCTATTATAATGCCTTTTATTGTTTTATTGATTTATTTAATTTTATTGATGTTTTGCCTGACGCTTATTGTTCAGCACTTTGGCCGACATTTATTATCTGTAGACATGCTATATAATTTAAGTTGACCTAATTTGACCTACTTTACATGTTCTACTTCACCTACTTTCCTTCATCATGCTTTTTAACTTAGTTTATATATTTAGTTTTCACCTTAACTTAGTTATTTGCTTAAACCCTATAACTCAATTTACTTAAGTTCACTTTAACAACTAAACTACTTTACATTTCTTTCTTTCTTCACTGCAAAAAACGCAAAAAATACAAATAAATGAATACATCATTAATATTAATATTAATAATAATAATAATAATAATCATCATCATCATCATCATCCTAACAAGTAAAAATAATTCAGCATGGTTTAATATGAGTAACGTTTTTGCAAATATCAAGATATATTTATGTCATGCTTGAAATTGATATTTTTACTCATGAAACCTTAAACAATTAAGCTAATTTTAAAGATTCTTTTTTTTTTTTAGAAAGAAGCTATATCTGCCAAAGAAATAAGAAAATTTCAAGCTTAAATCTAAAAACTATGCATATAAATATGCTTAAATATTTGCTATAATATGCTTAATTCAAGATATCTTTTGTAGTGTTGTCTGTCGTTGTCCTTGATATTGGATATTTTTTGTTTATAATAATGGAGGTTAATTAAAAAAAAAATTTAAAAAAAAACCAGTGACAACCCGTCAGTGGCAAGGTTCAAACCCCTGATCTTCTGATCAGCATCCCACAACCTCAGCTGCCGGGTTGTCACTGTTGGTAACAACAGTTCATCACGAAGGTCCTTCACTCTTAACTACTTAGATACAATCAGGTGTCTGGCTTCAACCCGGGGCTGTAAGAAACTGCCACTGAGGATTCATCCATTATTATATGAATCTGCAGGGAAGGGAGTATTCATCAGCCGATGTTCCCTATGACACATAGGGGGCAGTGGTAGCTCAGGACCTTGGTCAAAGTGGTACTGGGCCTAGATCTGGGGACCTTCTGATGAGCAGTCCAACATCTCAACCACCGTAAATTGTTGAAATTTGACTTCATGTTTACTTTCTTGTTAGTGATTGCCTACAGTTTTATATTATTTTACTGGTATTTTTGACTCTTTCCAGTTGTGTGTAACATTACTCAGTTGTAAGCTGGAGCGATTGTGGTAGCTGTTTAACAAGTCTATTGTATAGAGGGTTATAGAAGGTTTTATATTCCCTATTCTCTATATGGATTAATCACTTTGATGTGTAAATTTGATCCCTTGTAAGAATATTTGAACATCAGACTCCTCTAGATAACATGACATTATCCTTTTGAACATCTACATGCAGGGGAAATCACCTCTGAGAAAGGCCACGCTATTCTCGGCTCCCTGTGTGTCGGGATCTGTATGGCGAAGACACACGCCGCTGTCTATCTGATACAGCAGAGCGGGACACAGGAAGGTGAAGTGAGCCGGGGTGATGTGAGACGTATGATCCAAGCCAAAGTTCCACAGCAGCTGGGTGACATTCAAACACTGCACAGAGGGAAGACATATGTAAGGGATTCGTGCTTTTATTTTGTGAGATTAGAAGTTTCCCTGTTCTGGAAAGTTTAAGCATGAAACGTCCTGATAGCAAACTTATAAGCAATCATCGATTCTAGAAGTCCTGACTGAATGATGGCCGATCTTAATCTGCCTTTCTCCTTATGATTACCTTTGATCACATGATATCAGCCAGCTATCAGACTTGCACTTTGACTCCACACAGTTTAGCAGTTAGCACTCACATTCTCATGGAGGTGGTTCTTTGTCGGATGATCAGAGAACAGTAATGATTTTTCAGGGACAAGTGAAGCTGTAGGTTGCAAATCATCTCCGCGTCCTGAAGATTTGACCTCGGTTGTGGATGTTTTTGCCTTTTCATCAAAAGTCTCAGGCTCATAGACACTGTGTGAAATGAAACATACTGGATGTTGGCAAACTCAAAAACTCACTGCCATACGAAAGCAAATATCAGCTAATTAAGTCCAAATTAAATATTTGCTAATCAATTAATGGTTAAATAAACTTTTATATCAGCCATCAAACAACCTTCTATTTAATTATTATACCTTATTAATCCAATTAAAGCACTTAGACATCCTGATCCAAGTCATTTTCCAAAAAAAAAAAAAAAAAAAGTCATATCTGGGTGTTACACTGTATTGTAGACCTACGACTATTTATATTATATTTAAAAACACCCAGAACATTTTAGTCATCATGCAAACAACATACTGTACTTTGATGTTTATCACCATGCTATAGTCGAATGTATTCATTCATGATGTCCTTTAGTTTTCATCTCAAAGGTCATCTTTGGCATTTCCAACAAGCACCCTGAAGTACATGCAAGTAATATCTAAGCTAATAAATGAGGAAACCGCCGAGCCCTGAGGAACCAGAGTTATATGAGCTCAGGACCAAGCCGGTGAGCCTGGAGATGGTAACTCATTTTTGCAGATTCTAAAGCACTGATCGAACAAACATTAGTTGATTAGTTGATTGAATGAATAAGGCTAGGGCTGCACGACATTGCAAATATTTTTGATACATACTGCGTTTTAGAAGTAATTAGCACTAAAAGAAAATGCATGAAGGCGACTAATTTTTTCTGTTGCGTTATTTATCAGGCGGCACGGTGGTGTAATGGTTAGCACTGTCGCCTTGCACCTCCAGAGTCTGGGTTTGATTCCCACCCAGGCTCGATTCCCATCTCTGTGTGCGTGGAGTTTGCATGTTCTGCATGTTTGCATGTTTTGCACTGATGAATGAGGCTTTTGATTAGACAGTTTTAGCATCTCTGAGTCTCTGAGTGCATAAAATATGTTCGAATTATGTTGGCAAAACTCCATCTGAATTTCTGACTATGTGTACATTACATTACCTGTAATAAAGTGCACTTTTTTTTATTTAAATTGCACTGGTTTGTTCTGCAATTTCGATTTCTATTCGGCAGCGATAGTTAAGCCTAATGTTAGCATTAATGCTGGTTAAGGAAACCTTGATGTAAAGCATCATGGAAGTCTAGGGCTGTAGTAGCTGAGATCAAGTCACAGGGCAAGGCTTTACTTCAGGTTGTTTTCTTGAAGAAGGAATTATTTCTTTTTAAATCTTGGCCATGTAAAAATAAAAGATGGCATGAACATAATTTTTTGCGCTCTGAGTCGAGACCAAGGCTAAATTCAGTGGGCTTTATGCTCAAGAAAGAGATAAGTCTAAGTCAGGTCCTTAGACAGGTCCAATTCAGTACAGACAACATTTCGAGACTCAATTTCTACAGCGTTACTAAAATCTGATTATTGACTCGTGTAGACCTGCTGTTTTCCAACAGCTATTGTTTCTCAGCAGACCACAATGTGTGTTCACTGTCTGAACAATTCCACCTTAAATCAGTTAAAACAGTACTCCTGTGGAAGAGCGTTAATTAGATCCCAGTGAATAAACTCTGGACTCGTACTTGTCTAACTGTACGGTGCTCGAGGGCTGATGATGAGGATGATGATCGTCATCAGCATCATGATGATGATGATCTTCTTTCAAGTGCTGGTGAACATGAGCCAGGCTGAGTGGGGAATGTTTCACCACACCATGTCTAATCTCCAGGACGCTGACCTCGCCCAGTCCCAGGCTGCCCAGTAACTTCTGCAGGCCTTCGTAGGTCAGAGTGCCGTTGCTGCCGTACTCCAAGAAGAGGCGCTGCAGGTAGTAGCCCTGATGGGAGACAAAAGAGTTCAACCATGCTGATGTTGTACTGTAATATTTTCAAGGTCATTCATTTTGTAATGTACTCATGTGCCATATTATATAATGATTTGTTTTGCTGATTTAAAAATCCCATATTTTACTATTTCTTTAACAAGCTAACCAAGAACTCAAAGCTCAGTTGAAGCGTGTCTGTTAGTGCTCCCACTGAAATATCCCTGGAATACTCCTTTTGTTTTACTTCTCCAAAGAAAGGGGGGGGGGAATCTAATTGCCTTGTTTACACACCAGCAGATACAAAAATGTAAAAAAGACAAAATGCAAGTAAGGTTTTTTTTTTTTTTTTGTACATGCAAGCTGGAGACCCATCTGAATATCTAAACATGACTAAAAAGTGAATTTTGGATATCCCATTTAAAATCATTTTTGGTCATGGATGATACTCATTCATTCTCTATACCCGCTATACTGTACAGGGAAGCATGGAGCCAGTCCCAGGCTACTCTGGCACTAGGCCGGATGCCAATCCATCATAGGGCACACAAGCACACACATTGGAAACTTTTGAAACAACAGTTAACCTTCTCTGTATGACTTTATAGTGTTGGAGGAAACCGGAGTAACTGGAATTTTATTTTTTGACAAAATATGTAGTTCAAACGAATATTCATTTGGCTGAATATGATTCTTACTGAGGGGCCATAAGTTGCAAAATGTCTTCCAAATGTTGTTTAAACAGTAA
>QMIH01000004.1:1330417-1357964 GCA_003987875.1 Clarias batrachus | reverse complement strand
TTTTTTTCAGATAGCCTTGTAGATTCCTTTGACAAAGAAGAATGTATTATACCGTTGAAAAAGTATATCATAACTAAGAGAGATGACTCTGTGGCAATCATGTAGTGGATGTTTAATTAAATATTTTACAATTTCCTCAACATGATGGTACTTTTGGTAGAACCTGTACTTCAGATTTTACTAATGAACCTAAAATTAGCTCAGTGGTTAAAGCGTCAGACTACTGATCATTCACTGAACTACACAATTGTCAAAAAGAAAAAAGATATAGTGTATTCTGTACAATGCTGTGAAAAAGTATTTATATTTGCCAGACAGGTTCTATTTAAGTGATTTCTTGATTCAACCGGTCTGGTTCAATCCTCAGCACCTCTAGGTTGCCACTGTTGGGCCCTTCAGCAAGGCCCTTAACATTTAACTATTCATATGTGTAGTTAAATAAATGTACAGTGTTTCCGGAAAGTATTCACAACGCTTCACTTTTTCTTACTTTTTTATGTTACAGCCTTATGAGGAGAGAGGAGAACCTTCCAGAAGAACAATCATCAACAATCAGGCCTGTATGGTGGAGTGGCCAGACGGAAGCTACTCTGGCACCAATTACCGCTTCAAGGTTTTTTGAGTATGATGCTACAAGATGGTTGTTCTTCTGGAACTTTCTCCACAGAAAAATGCTGGAGCTGTTTCAGAATGACCATCACCTCCCTGTCCAAGACCCTTTAACCCCCAATCGACCAGTTTGGTTCCAAACTTCTCCCATTTACGGATAATAGAGGCCACCGTGCTTATTGGGACCTTTGGATGAACTGTAAGTCGCTCTGGATGAGGGCGTCGGCCAAATGCCGTAAATGTAAAGCATTCATTGGTCCATCCTAGTAACTACTTGATCAGGGTTACAATGTTTTTAATTAAGCTTCTAATTTATTGCCGTCAGTTAATATATTTATTTTAAAAATGCTGCATGGAAAACTGAACTACGTAACTAAGGATTGATAATCGATCCCACACAGACATCTTTATTAGAAATCAATTATAAACTCAAGTAATTTTATTGAGGTAGAGGAATTGTCAAAGCTTACCTCTGGGGTTTTTTTTTTTTTTTGTAGACTATTAGAAGCTTTTTGGCGTAAAGATCTAACTTTTGCCCTAGTTGTAGCTTTAAGACTGATTTCTAAAACTCCACTTTATGGATCTGGAGTAATTGCATCACCGTACTCTAGATAAGAGCTTTCTGATGAACAAAAAAAGGTGGTTTTGTGAGAGCTCACTCAAGCTTGATGGACTTACTTGCTCTTCAAAAGCCTCATCTAAGTGCTCCAGTGAAGGCGGGACCTGATTGTCGTCTTTCATCAGTTCAGGTGTATTGTAATGCGAATGAGCGACTGACGTTCGTATGGATGAAATGATCACAAAACAGAAGTAAACACGACGCTGGAAGTCCAGAGGCATCCTGAAAACAAGAACAGCAAGGGAAGAGAAAAGTAAAACAACATGGCATCTGAACACGCAAAATTGAAACGCATGATTCAATTCTGTAGGATGAAAAAAAGTAGGACTAAATAAGGGGCTCAAGATTCCAAGGCAGTTTTGGAGAAGATTCGATTCAATTCGATTCAATTCAATTCAATTCAATTTTATTTATATAGCGCTTTCATTGTCTCAAAGCAGCTTTATGGAAGTGTGTATGAGTGAGAAAAAATGGTTTTAGATAATAATGAGATTACTCATGAGATAATAAAGATCTTTGATTCTTATAAAGAATTTGTGAAATACACAAACGAAACGATTGGTTATGGAAATAATGTTCTTTGTTTGTGCATATTTAAAGATATGGCTATATGCTAAAAATAAATAAATAAATAAATAAATAAATCTTACCTGAAGTTCTGCTCCTTCACCATTAATGATTTCCGTCGTTCACATTTCACGCTGTGCTTCCTCAAAGCCTGAGCTCTCTGTGGCAGCGACAAGGCTCTGGTTAATGTTTACACACTTTTAAAACGTCAAAGCTGGGTTTTAAGCAACTGTAGTCGATTGATCAGGTCTGTCGATCCTCTAAAGTAATCGGTAGGAGAGTGAGAACGTTGTCAGGGGGAGGAGAAAGAGAGAAAAGCCTGTCTTGAATCAGTGGCCTTGCAAAAACAAACTTTTCAGGAATTTGATTGGATTTGGTGACTGTATAATAGTGCAGGTCTGATGTAATCCATCTATTTATACATTTTATATAGCGCTTTGGACTGTGTACTGTCACTCGAAACCTGAAGCCTATGTCAGGGAACTTAGGGCACAAGGCAGGAGGCGCCAAAAAAATCTTCACAAGCACAATTATACACTATGGGCAATTTGGAAATTCCAATCAGCTCACGTGTCTTTGGACTGTGAGAAGAAAACAGAATACCCAGAGGAAACCCATCAAGCACGGGGAGAACATGCAAACTTCACGCACACAGACCGGAGCAGACGTTGTAGGCTGATTGGAAGTTCCAAATTGCAGATAGCGTATAACTGTGTGTATACATAATATATAATAATGTAATATATTTTATATTAATACAACAACAAACAAACTACATATATGTTGTATGCAGGCCTGCCATTTGTCCTGCTTATGCCCAGGACATGATGATCTCCAAAGCTCCCCTCTCTATAACCACCATACCAGAGGTCACTGACTGTCGCATGTTCCTTTTGCACCCTCCTAAGAGCTTGTGTCTCTTCTTTTCTTTTTTAAGTGGCTCACACACACTATGTAAAGTTTTCATAAATATGTATTTTTCATAATATATATATATATATATATTTTCATAAATACGTATTATGACACTCAAAACTGTCAACAACACAGATAACTTCTGCTACATTTGTGACTTTTTTTTATTATTTTTTACCTGATTTACTGTTTTGATTTTTTTTTGGTTTAGATTTGTAACTGAATTTCAAAGATTCAGAATTTTCTGTGTAACACTATTGTTATGAGCAATAATGAATAAGACGGCTGAACTTTATTATACATGATTTCCTTAGTTGGACAAAATTCAGAGATTATAAACACAAATATGATGTTGTTCTGGTCATTCTTGGCTTCTAGAGCCAAAACACTACAAGTTTGGGGAAAACCGACTTTGCCATGGATTTAGCAGAATAAATGTCTAATATGGTAAAACGCAAAGAAAAAAAATACACAGCCCCTCTGTTGATACTGAGGAAAAAATGGAAATGAAATACTATGTTGTGGCCTGACTTACTAAGGCCTGAGAACGAGATAGTATGTTGTGGCCCTGACTTACTAGGGTGAGGGAATGAGATAGTATGTTGTGGCTATGACTTTCTATAATGTGAGAGTAAGGTAGTACTGTATGTTGTGGCTACGACTTAAGGTGTGGGAATGAGAGAGAGTATGTTGTAGCCATGACTTACTAAGGCGTGGGAGAAAATTTGAGAGAAGTCATTTAATTATTAGTCATCAGTATATTAGTACACAGTTAATTATTTGTGTTAATTATTCTCTGGTGTGACGTTTAATTTCTTCTGGAATGTTGAAACCCTACTACACTTCCACACTTCTCAAGGTCCTCTGTGGTTCGGTCCCAATCGCCGCTTTACTTCCTCACATAAGTGCACTACATTACCTATTAACCCTCACTCCTGCATGCGCTGCGGAGCGCGAGCCAATAGGACGCGGTTTGGGACGGAGCTTGTGGGCGGGGCTTAATACTGACACACGCATCGCTTTCGGCTAAGGAAGAGGAAGGTGTTGTTTTACAGACGCTGTAGAAATATTGGGGGAAATCGCAGTAAACTCATTGAATCCAGTGAGGACACGGGGACTGGGACCGGTACTGAGAGACACCGAGAGGTATTGGAGACATTTTGCTCTTCATATTTTGTTTTTAATCCAGACAGCTAGCGCGCGCAGGTCAGCTGTGAAGACGTCTCCTATGATGGGATGTATTAGCAAGATAGCTGTTGGTTTTTATCTATTCCGTTACTATACAGTAAAAATGAAAAAATGAGTTGATTTTAGATTCCTTTAACCCATTGGCTTTCCTAGCTATTTTAACGTGATACCCAGACAGGCACGTACACCCGTATTTCGGCAATCCGCACTTCCTGTGATTTGATTGGCCAGCTAATGCGTCATGCTTCTCAGTCATCCAATTGGCTGAGTGATTCAGGAAGAACGCGCCAATCATCGCTCAGGAGGCAGGATTTGTCGGAGTACGGATAGAGAGAAAAATATAGAACGGGTGACGCAAACTAGCTAACGCTTGCTAAAGTCTACACAGTATCTCATAATAATCCCGAATAGAAAGAATGTTGTTATGGAATTATTAATTTACAAAGTTTCTTCTTTTTTTCTGAAGGCAATAATTACATTCAACACATATTGAAGATGTATATAATAGAGATTTTCTGTAGATGGCTAGCTAACCAGCTAACGTGATTGAGTCACGTGATCAGAAAGAGTAAAACTAGTAGGAAATCGAGTTTGATAGATTTGTCATATTTATTATAAAATATTTGAAATAAAAAAATATATTTTCTATAAATATCTATTTGATTAAATGTTCACATCTGTCTTTCAAGTAATTTCATCTGCTTTAAAGGTGTAATAGTTAACATATTTTTTTTTCTAGTACTAATAATGTGAGAAATTGTGTGTGTGTGTGTGTGTGTGTGTGTGTGTGTGTGTATAAGGTTATGGTATGTACAGTATGAAAGTATTTATAAATTTTTATAAACACTTAGCTTGGAATCCTGAATTCCAGTTTGGAGTGCTTGCATCTACAGTATTTCGATCCACGCCCTCAAAACCTCTTCAATCATTATGGACGTAATTATAGATGTTTCTAAAGTTCTTGTGAAATTGATTAGAATTCGAGGTAGACTATTCAATGTGTTGTGCGTGTGGTTTTTAACACCCTGTTGGTTCTATGGAATAGTATAGTATAGTAATATAGTAATATAGTAATATGGTATAGTCTGCTTGATTTTAATCAATTAGGAATTCTAATCTATGGAAACATAGTCTCTCCAGTGTAGAGTCTCCATTTTGAATTAGAGAGACGCGGCTTATCCCTAAGATGCTCCTCTGTCAGGTGACAGGTTACATCTCTAGTTAAGTTCAAAATGACAGCATAAGAAAAAGAGGAATGTCTGTAATCTGCCTAGGGACCGTGAAGGCCAATAGTGATTACCATTGAATCTATTCCCATTTTTATAAACGTAGTAGGACCACCGGCTAACATTCACACGCATTCACACACTACGGGCAATTTGGAAACTCCAATTAGCCTGATCTGCTTGTCTTTGGACTTTGGGAGGAATCACTACGCCAGCTTTTCATACATTTCATCCATGTGGAGCTAAACGAGCTGCTGATAGAAGTCAAATAAAGCACAATGCAACACGCCGACATTGAAAAATAATCAGCTTCACAGTGACACTAAGGGCATTTTCACATTAGGCATGATTGCTCCCTGGATGCTGGTTGCTTAACCCCCCCCCCCCTTTTTTTTTTACTCTTGTGCACTTGCGTGTTTCACCCTCCGATACAGCAGGTGGCAGTATGCACTTATATGATTTGCGAGATGATGATAACCTTCGTGCTATGCCGAATATTATTGATATGCTACATGCATACAGAGATTTCAGAGGAGCACTGATGACGTTGCGCGACAGCGATCTACTTCCGTTCTCAGGTACCATTAGCTTCCATGTCTGATTCGATCTGTTTCAAAGTACACACAGTACTATAATATACCCGAGACCACCTCAGGAGCAGTTTCCATCCATGATTGTGTTCACACTGGTCAAAAATTGACCAGACTTAGAGGTCAAGTTTTCTGGGAAAAGCTCCCGGGGCAGCAGATGTAAAAGTCTGCTTTATGTCAGGTTGTATCACGTCATTATGTTGTTGATTTATTTTCCCGTTAAAGCACACCATTATGCATTACAATGATGTTCCATTTCGCTTTAGTGGTTCGTTCCTAATTTCTTAATTTCTCAAAGTCCAAGTTAGTGCGGTTCAATGCTCTGTACACTCTTTAGTATTTCTCGAGCTTGAATTCATCATCTGAGAAAACTCATCTCCGTTTATCACGGCAGAAAGCTGTCTCTGAGTTTTCGTTTTCAGTGTGCTGATGGTGTAGAAGTGAAACGTTAATTGCTCCATCCTTCCAAAAGCCTGAAGTTGTGGATCAGTAATTTATCTCCAAGCAGTAAGAGCGCGTAGTGCTCCGCCGAGTTAGGACAGCCGCGATCTGTCATTTTGCAGATGGTACCGCTGGCAGGACAGCAAGCGACGCAGGGCCTAAAGACGAAACGGCGTTTCAATTGAAACGTATTGTGTAGAGAGCGGCAAGATCCGATCTCGCCTCGCTGAAATCTTTTAGAGCCAAACGGCTTTCTGAAGGCTCAGGTTCGGTCCTCAGCTGTTCAGTACTGTTAAAGATTGCTGCAGGATTCCTAGGATTATGAGGATGATGAGGATGATTATGAGATGTGTATTATTCCATATAAATAAATATAAAATTAAAGCATACACACATGGTAGCGAGGAGAGATGCAGAGCGCTTTCTTAAAAAATAAATAAATAAATAAACACTGCAAAAATGGTTCATGCAGTCGCATGTTCATTTGACAAATGAGGTAATTTGTATTTTAAATGATTACACCCATCTTTTTGTCTGTTTCTCCATCTGTCTGTCTGTCTGCTCTTGTGTTTATATATCTGTCTAGGTGTCTGTCTGTCTGCTTATTTGTTTATACATCAGTCTATTAATTTGTCTACATCCCTCACTGTCTATTTGTAGTTGTCTGTTTGTTTCTGTCCATCAATCTGTACAGGATGTCACATTCTTTGTCTGTCTGTCTCTGTGACTGTCTTACCGTTTGTCTCCCTGTTTTGCTGTCTCTCAGTTCAGTTGAGCTTCATCGTTGCCAGATCAATTTGAGAAGTTTGATTACATTGAATATAATAAGGAACATTTATCTGCATTTAAACGTTAAACATATTAAATATGGAATATGGGGGGTGCTGTAAGGTACAGGGGACAAATAGTGATACTTTCATCATTACTCATAATGTGTCTCTGTCCTGTAGCTGTCAGTAATTAATAAAATGAAAAGGGGCGTGTGTGTCTGTGTTAGTGCGCCCTTATGTCTGATTTCAGGGGAACTGTAGAAAAATCATACCTTTAACTCAAGTGTGTGTGTATGTGTGTGTATGTGTGTGTATGTGTGTGTGTGTATGTGTGTGTATGTGTGTGTGTGTGTGTGTGTGTGTGTGTGAGAGAGAAAGCGTACTGTACATGCATGTGCTGTGTCTGATTTTAGCAGACCTTTTCGAGATCGCCTCCAGATCACCTCCAGCCTCTGTTAGAAGCCTCCGAACATCCGACTCTGTGTAGTTCCTGTTTACTCTGCAGTTTACCCCTCCACTGACTGACGGGATCCCATTAGTACTCTTTCTTCTAGAAGTGCTCTTTTACTTCATCCGCTCTGCCTGAGTGATTGCGATCTGTATTGCCGTATAAATAGCAGTAATGACTGTGTGCGAGGGAAATCGCAACAATGGGGAAGCAGCCTTATGTATCTCGCAGGCCACTCCCGTTCTTAATTAAGGTCTTAATCACGTTAGTCCTACTTAGTCATGCTGACGATGATTATGATGATGACGACATTAAACAGGCTTGACATGAAGCAAATAACATCAAGTGATTTCAAAAGCGTAAAAATGCCAGCCTTATGCTTTCTGTTAACTGCGAAGAAAAACGTCAAGTTTATAAACTAGCTGTAAGTGACATTATTTTAGACTTAATAAATACTACAGAGTCACTAATGCTGCATTTCATCTATCTCGGAAGTGGGAACTCGGAATTACGCCAGTGTTGATCTCTGTGTATTCGAGCTAGATGAACTCGTGTTTGTGTTTGAGAGGTTTCCGAGTTGAGGCGCTTTTATTTATTTGTTTGTTTGTTTTATTTGTACATACATACCCGTAGTTGGAGGTTTGACGTTACAATTGAAGATCTTTTTGAATGTGTGTCTTTGGAAGCTTCTTTTGTTTCAATGAGCATAATATGAATGTGAATAAAATAAATGCAGAAATATATATTTTAAATCTTTTAAAAGGTTCTTCTTATGCTTATTTTTATTCTTATTCTTATTAGTAGTACAAGTAGTAGTAGTTGTTGTTGTGGCTAATCTCACAACTTGTGGAATGCTATATATATTAATATTTAATAACCATGATAATATAAAATCAAGTGTAACAGTAAAAAATAATAATAATTTATTACAAATCACTTTTAAAAGATTATTTTAATAAATGTTTTCTATGAATATATGATAATGGTTTAGTAATAATAACATGTATACAAGAGGGAGTGCTGTTGTACTAAATATTAGCACAGCTTTGACACAGTCCTCCATTAACACCTTAATAAGCACAGTCCTGAGAAACTTTAAGATTTCATTTATATTTCCTCTTGTTCGGCTTCAGAGTATTGGCGCCGTTAACTTCCGGGATTCCTGGGTTGAATCCCAAATAGAGTTAAATGGAAAGGTACCGTAGTGCGCTATGTAGGGTGTATAGTCCCTTGTTCCACACTATAAGTAGTGATCTTGATCAGGGGTTAGAAAGCAATTTGAGATTCAGCCTTGTGTTAGTGTTAGTCGAGGACAAAACAATACAGGAGGGTCAGAGGAGATTCAGAGCGACTTCAAAGCAGTTACTAAGTAAACAAAGTGTTGCTTAAGGTGATGTAACGTTATAAGATGTGTGTTCTTGCTGAAAGTGCTCCTCTGACTGTGTGTGAATGTGGGTTTTGGCAAGCAGCTGTTGTCTCCGCAGTACTGCGGACCCGTACAGACCTACTCTCGGATCGTTTGTTAGAACACCTGTGATGCGTCTCAGTGCTGTTTTGTCTATCATCACCACTCGTGGAAATCCTCTCGTCCAATCAGGTTACTCGGTCAGAACTAACTGTTGCACGATGAGCATTACATTGTTTAAGAAATATTCCGACAGTGAATTGAAGTTCAAAAAAGCCTAACCTGATGGAATGTAAAGGCTTTAAAACATTTAATCAAATACACAAACTTTTTTTGTTTGTTTGTTTGTTCCTGAGTTGTGTTAATGCTCTATCTAACAGAACATGTTTTTTTTCTTCTTCTTTTTTTTTTCCCCTCTCCTTGTTAATGGATGTTTTGTGTTTGTCCTCAGCGAAGCGTGATGAGGTTTCCGTAGGAGGACACCCACTCCATCTGACCCCTGAGGAAGACTGAGCAGCAGAAAAACATGAGGCTTGAGTCAGGTAGGACTGTTATTCCCCCTCGGTGTGGCGCGAGTTTGAGTCAGCCGCGTGGTCTGAACGTTCCGCACGGTTTGAGATGTGACTCACCTACCGCTGAAAGCCTTCTCCTGGTCGTGTTCGTGCTTGTTTTGTAGAACGAGCTATAAACCCCCCCAAACATTATGTATGTAAGGGTGCAGGGTTTATTTGTTTTATTCGTGAAATACTAAGAGTACATACTAGAGCTGCACAGTTAATCACATGAAAATTGAATTCGCGATTCGGATCTGAGAATTATTTACTTGCAAAAGAGCGCAATTTATAACAGGTAATAAATGCATAGTTATTATTATTAAATAATTGTAATTTTAATAAATTAATATTTGCACACAATCTCTTAATGTGATTTAAATTTTAATAGTGAAACATTGCAGATTAATACGTGTCCAAAAAATAAATAAAAGAAGAAGAAAAAACTTTTATTATATACATGTATACACCCTTTTAGAGCATGATTACGTCACGGCGCTCTCTGGAGGCAAAACGGATAATTGGATCCCTCATGTACAGTACAAGTAGAGATTCCCTAAGGGCAAACAGTACTCAAGTAATAGTCGTCAAATCACTTGTGCACTTGAGTAGAAGTACTTGTATTTAAAAGCACATGGCTTTTATTAGAGCTCACACTCGACTTTTTCATAGTAAAATCTCTGAATGTCTGCAGTCAGCTTCACGTCAGATTTTAAACATCTGTTCTTCTGTTATTACACAAGTTATGCCGCAGTTACACGTTATAGTCAGCAGGCGGCAAAATCCCCACTTCATGTACTACACACCACTGTGGCTAGGTAACGCAACACCATGCAGCAGTGTACTGAAGTGAAAGCACAGATATTATTTACATAAAAGTAAAAAGTCTTCTAATATCTTATCATCTAATAAAACTACTCAAGTAAAGCACAGATGCATGAAATATGTACGCAAGGATAGTAACAAAGTAAATGTACTGTTACTTCCCACCTCTGGATACTGAGGACCAGATGCATGCTTTTTTATGTTTTATCATCTACCAGCTTCTGTGGGCCATTAAAAATTCCATCCAACGTGTTACATCAGGTTCTTTCTAACTGAGCAGAAATGGACGACCAACTTGTAATTGGCACTAAAGAAGAGCAGCATGAAGTTATAATTTTTAATTTTTTTAATTTAAATTTTTTTGTGGTCTAAGGGTGTAGCCGGTGCGCAAACAACACGCAGAAGAGCATAAACAGAAGTGTTTGGATATCTGTAAACATATTTTGGATTTTAGGGAAAGTGAAAGTTTCTTAGAGAGAATCATTACTGGTGACGAGACACGGATTCATGGCTACGAGCCTGAGAGTAAACGGCGGGGTATAGAACGGGAGCATCCTCAAAGAAAAAGTTCAAAAGTCAACCATTATTTGGAAAATTGATAAATTCTTACAGTTTTCTCGGATTCTCAAGCGCCAATATCAGTAAAAAGCTTCAACAGTCGTTACAGTGAGACGCTTATCGAGGAGTCGAAACCTAAACTCCAGATTAAACCACATTGTGATGTCATGCACGTCTGCACTCATTGTCGACACTCTGCAAAAACTTTGTTAAAGCATCCTCCCTATAGTCCTGATCTCGCTCCATCAGACGATGCGTTCGTGGCTCAAAGCTCAGCCATAAAGATTTTTTAATCAGGGAATACGGAAGCTTGTTGACAGACGGACAGATTATGATGTATTTCTCAGTTCCAAAAATTTATGAAAATATAATCTCCAGTCAGAGTGCGGATAATATTTGACTTGAAAGTGGGATGTTCACCAAGCGACTACAGTCGTGTGTGCTGGCTGTATAGTGTACATGTGGGTTGCTTCACGGGCCGGCTCTGCCCCCCCTGCATTGCACTGCAGATTGGACTTGCGCACTTGGGATGTTTCTAAGATTTTAATGTTTCCTGTAAACGGGTCGACGCTGATAATGGGGCGATTTTCAGGTTCTTGTAGAATACAAGTCATACAGAGTGATCAGGTTTTTTTTTTTTTTTTCTTCTTCTTCTTTTTTTTTTCTGAAGCGCTAAATGAGCTCCCGCAACACGTGTCTTTCGGGAATCCCATAATTCAATAAAAGCCTGTTGGGTTGAATTAGAGCACTCTGACGATGTGATCGTACTGCTGACGCCGTCGCGTTTCTGACATCTGTAAAGATCCGATGGGGAAAGCGAGAACGATTTAGACTCCTCTCTGTTAAGCCGCTGTAAAAGCTCATGGCGCTATGCCAGTTCACATGCCTGTCTCGCTCCGTGCTGCCGTCACCGATTTTACACAGATAACGGCTGGATCTGTCCTGTCTGAACACCCCCGCCACGAAGCTATTTCAATCGCCGCAACAAACAAAGGGGGCGAGAATTTCCAGATGAATGAGGCACTTTTTCAATGTTTTTCTCGCGCAACACAGCTGTGAATTGACACTTCATGAGGAGTAGGAGTGGAGCACCGCTGACAACGTGCAGTTTAACGAGAGCTCCTGCGCTCCTGAGTGAAGTTCCGAGAGAAAAACACGAGCTAACTTTGGGGAGGAAATAATGACACGGTGTATTCATTTGCATTGTTCATGCTCGCTTGTTTGTTCGGCAGATCTGATTTACAGGCGAGTCAGAAATGAAGCCGATGGGGATACGAGCGGAGGAAGAACAGCAAAACACGATGGGCGGAGTGAGATAATGACCACCTGGCACCCAGGACGCGTAGACGATGAGCCGTGGGTTTCATATTTAGATCCGCGCGGAGAACGAACCACGTCGAGATGTCCATCAACCAGAGAAACCGAGTCCTGATTTTCTGTCAACTTCCAGAATGAGCTTTGTTGGACTGTGTGGCATGATGTTATTGGAAAATAATCAATATCAGGGTTGTGTGACTAGTAGAGACACTACTGATTTGTTTGTTTATTCATCCGTCAAGCTATTCCCTAAACCTCTTAGCTTTTATCTAGCCATCCATCTGTTCATCCATCCTCCCACACTTTCTCCGACCTGTCCATCTGTCTGTCTATCCACATTTAGATTTAGGCTTTTGGCAGATGCTTTTATCCAGAGCGACAAACGAAGTGCTTTGAAGTTTCCGTCATTGGATAGATACTAGTAACCCAATACCCCAGTGTATGGATATATCCAGCCAGTCCTTTGTCCATCCATCCATCCACTTTGTTCATCCATCTAGGGCGATTATTTTTTCGATTAATCGGATAAAAACTAAACGCTCGTTTAATTTGATGTTTTGCTTATAACTATATAAAACCATAAATCAGGGTATAAAACTAAACTTAAAAAAATGCAAAAGCCACATATAGAGTTTAATAATCTGTAATTTTGACATTTTAAATTTAAGTTTGTTTTTGATCTAAATATCCAAAATATAATTAAATAAATAAATAAGCTATAAATAAACACTTGATGTACTCTTATTATAATGGATGGCATCTGTTATAGTGGCTGCTTGTTGTGGAGTGCATGCGAGATTTCTTTTTTGAATGAACTCACTTATGCTGACTTGTCTCTTTCTAAAAATAAATAAATAATTAACAGCATTTGAGTACGCAAAATACGGCATTTTAACAATAATTGCAGATATTGCCAGCTGATCTGATCAGAGAACAGCCAATCAGAAGTAGTGTGTGGAAGTCTGTGATTGGCTGGTTTTGTGGCAGTTTTGTAACACTGGACAAAGCCGAGCGCGCACAGAAAATAAATGTTGCTTGCGCGTGAAGTCAGAGTCGAGCGCGCACAGAATTGAGAAGTCGCGCATGCGCGGAGTACATGTTGAGCGAGCAGGAGATACGTTGTATGCGCATAAAGTGCTTTGTCTGCTCTCAAAATGTCAAACCGCGCGCTCAGAATTGTGGCAGGAATATAACGCCATAGGTGTGTGCTTTTTCCTCCAATTGTAACCTCCATTTGTAACCTCCATTGCGCGAGCGGCTGTGTATCTTTGTGTATTTGTGCATCTTGTGGTCGCGCTCCTCAGTAACGAGCAGTCCAACTAAACGATAACAGCATTCGTTGACAACGAATTTCATTATCGATAATTATCGATTAGTTGTTGCAGCCCTAATCCAACCACCCATCCATTCATCCATCCATCCATTCATTCAGCTTGCCACATTTCTGTCCATCCGTCTTTGTCTTTGGATGAATGGATTGGAAGCTGGATGAAATGATGCATAAATGGCCTGATGAATGAATCGATGGATCAGTGGTTAGATGAATAAGTGGACATCTACCCATTCATTTATCCATCCATCATGCATTTTTTAGAGTCTATCTATCCATCCACCCATTTGTCCAGCTTGACATTTATCCATCCACCCGTCCACTTATGTCTGTATCCATTCCATCCGTCCTTCCATCGCCTTATGTTTATCTAGATCCATCCATAAAAATATTTTTATTGATTTCAAACAGGGACATAACAAATTAAACATGTATTGACTCCAAGCCAGCTGTACATGTCTAATAAAGGCTAGACATCAGGCATATTTATAGAACGGAAATAAAGAAACAAAATCATGAAGCTGGAAGTCTGGGTTTTGGTGCCAAAAAAAAAGGCGAAGGAAAGAAAAAAGGAAGGAGGGGAAGAAAATGAAAAAAAATACAAAGGGAATTAAACGATAAGTAAAATACTGATGTATATGTAAAAGGCGAAGGAAGGACCCCCAGACCTTTTGAAATTTGAAGTCTGTATCACAGATTGAGTAGTGAATCTTCTCCAGGGACAATCAGGACATAATATCTCCGAGCCAGTGGGTGACGTGAGTGCGTGACGTGGCATCCTTCCACTTGAATAAAAGAGAACGCCTGGCCAAAAGAGTCACAAAGACAATAAGCTTTGTTTAGCTGGGGTTAGTCAATTATCTTCCTCTTCAGTGATGCCAAAAAGAGCAGAGGGTCCATTCACTTTTGTCTGTCTAGATTTGACGGTCCTCTCTGTGATCTATCCATCCGTCCAGTTATCCGTCTAACTGCCTAACCAGCCATTTATACATCCATCTAACGACCAATCAATTCAGTTCAGTTAAATTTTATTTATATAGCACTTTTAACAGTGGTTATTGTCTCAAAGCAGCTTCACCCAATGAAAAGAAAATTTATGGAGGTGTGTATGAGTGAGGAAAAAGGTGTCTATGTGGGTCGGATGTCTGGAACTTCTAATCAAGAGACGCGCTTAGGATCCAGTAGCGGTACATTTTAAAAAGTGACTTTGTTCTACCAGTTTTGTTTCCAGGTCAAAGAAAATCATCAGAGGCAATGACAAGGAGTTGCGAAGTAAGAAAAAAAAAGAAGAAATGTTAGTTACTTTGGATAAAACTGGGCCCGATTTCTGCAGACGGTCTCCTTGTATTAGGTCCTGATGTGAGGAGCCGATGGGATTTTTTCTTTCAGGAAGATTTCGAATCGCTTTCATATTCGAGAAAATACTAAAAAACGAAATCTAGCTTCATCACGGATATCGATGGCCGTTGAAATACAATCTGCTCCACGCCACTTAGACCTTACTGAGTACATCAGTGTGCAGAACAATGGTCACACATCAGTAGTGCAGAACATCAGTAATCTCATACTCAGCAGATTGACTGTACACACACACACACACACACACAAAACACAACATACTCTAGTGGCAAAAGGCAGGCAGTGTGACTCCAGTGCAGGGCCTCGAATGGGAGCAGAGAAAAGGTCACCTTTATACATGAGCCACGATCACGTTACCGGTGTGTGTGTATGAGGACACTGGAGTGATTCTGCCACCTCACAAGGCCACCCGGGGGGGCATTTCTGAAAGGTCTGCATCAGATACGCCGAGGAAGCTTCAGCTGGGTTTTTCATAAATGCGAGCAAGATCAGCATCATTTTGTTCTGTACTAATTTAATTTGCTAATTTGAACTTACTGTATTTACACCGAGTTTTTAACCCCACACAAATGAGATAAATGCTCACTTGCTTCTGTATGAGGCTTTATTTATTTAAACCACCTCCTCACATGGCTCCTTTGTTGCCGTCACAGGTATGAGAGAGCTCCAGTAATGTGCCATGGGGTACGACGTCACCAGGTTCCAGGGGGAAGTGGATGAGGATCTGCTTTGCCCCATTTGCAGCGGAGTGCTGGAGGAGCCAGTGCAGGTTGGTACTTTGTCTTTTTTTTGTTTGTTTGTTTTTTTTTTGTCCTGCTGTCCAATCATCGTCCAATTACATTGTATATTCATGTCAAAGGCGTGTAAGACTCACTTTGTCGAACTTAAGAACAAATCAGACTTATGAACATGATCCCGGAACGGGGACGACCTGTATTTAGCCGTTACTGTGTAATATATATATAAGAGTAAATCATAAAGTCATAAAATCATCCAGTTTCATGAACTGGAGTTTATATCCAACAATAATTGCTAGTATGTATATAAATGAATAGAGGATAAATGGTTGTATCGTGAAGGTGTTGATGGCTGAGAGGAGGCATACAGGGAGTGTAAGTGGGGTAAATGCAGGGAGGAGTGTATGATTAAATGACCTAATAGTAATGATAGATGGGTAAATTAATAGATTGATAAATAGATAGTTATTTGGATGGATGGATGGAGGAATGGACAGATCGGTTGTTGGATGGATAAATGGATGGCTGTATAGATGGTTGGACAGATAGGTGGGGGGGGGTGAATGGACAGAGGATGAAATGGATCGTTGAGTAAATGATTAGATTGATAAATGCACAGAGATCGATGGCTGGCTGGAGAGAGAAATGGTCAGATTGATGAATGGATGAAGAATAGATGTGGTTAGGTGAGCAAATTAACTAATGCATGGCTTGATAAATAAATTATTGGATAAATAGGAAAATGTGTGGATGTATAGATGAATCGAAGGATGGACAGAAGACTGATTGATTGATGGACGGGTAAATGCATGGAGGGATACATGGGTGGATGAAATGAATTGATGGGTAGATGGATGGCTCGCTAATTAACTAATTAATTATGGCTATGGCTGATGTACAGATGGGTGGAGAGCTACAGGGACGGTAAGAGGCATAAATGGATGGATGATCAAATGGATCAAATTTTAGGATGGGTAGATAAGTGAATAGATTGATAAAGGGATGGATAGATGGCTGACTGAACAGATAAATGGAGCAATGGATGGATGATTTAATAGACAGAGGGATAAGTGAGTCAGTGGATAGCTGTATGGATAAACGGATTCAAAGATAAACGAGGTGACCGATTACATCACCATACTTGCTCCCGCCACGCCAGAGTCTGTTTACAGCAGGGTTGTCATAGTAACGCGCTCTCCTCCTCCTCCTCTCTACATTTCTAAAATTCCACATGAATATAAACAGAGTTTATAAGCCGCTTCATTCTAATCATGGCTTAAACACACAAACCCCAGAATTCCAGTCTGATCACGTCCTCGCCGTCCCCATGTGGGACAGCGCGTCCTCTCGTGATTGGTGCAGATGCTTGTAACTGCCCGGAGCAGAGAAGCTAGAAAAGTAAAATTTAGCTTTGATTTTTAAAAAACAATTTCATATTTTACATTCATTAATGATTTAAATGAACTCTTGTCATCCGACAGTGTTATTAATGTCACTGTTTTAAACTTTTTCTTTTTTGTTTGTTTGTTTTATCCTGCGTGAATAAAATTGTCAGAAATATCTTTCCATAGTTGAGGCGTAAAGTTAAAATCGGTTTTGAACGCAGGACTATTCTTTTAAAAAGCGTGTTACGAGGCAGCGCGATGAAGCTAATGTGATTTTATAACGTAGTGTGAAAGTTCATTACAGTTATAACAGACATTGATAAAAGGTGAGAATGTTTCTCATGGTGTAACTTGTACTGTACCACAGCAATCTGATTACCTTGCATCCTGATGTGTGTGTGTGTGTGTGTGTGTGTGTGTTTCTCAGGCCCCGCACTGTGAGCATGCCTTCTGTAACGCCTGCATCACGCAGTGGTTTGCGCAGCAGCAGATCTGTCCTGTGGACCGCACCGTGGTGACGCTGGCTCACCTGCGGCCGGTGCCGCGCATCATGCGTAACATGCTGTCCAAGCTGCAGATCTCGTGCGATAACGCCGGCTTCGGCTGCACGGCCACACTGCGACTTGACCAGCTCCAGTCTCACCTCAAAGACTGCGAGCACAACCCCAAACGACCCGTCGTCTGCGAGGAGGGCTGCGGGTCAGTGAGCTGGCAAATACATCGACACACACACTCGCACACTATAAGGGTAGCAGGACGTGTGTTTTTTAAATTATTTTTTTAGACTCTACTCTGATTACTTGAGTCAATTAAAGAGATAAAATTTGACTTTAATTATGGAAAGGTGTTCAATTCAAACCGGGACTTTTCTGTCTCTCTGTTGTTTATTTTTTCTCTCTCTAAGTGAGTCACATGTTCCCTTTCGCTGAATTTCATATGACAAGTCCCGGTTTGACTTGAACACCCCTAATATGTTTGACTTTTGGACCATTGGTGCAGAAAACTACGAGTAAAAAAAAAGCACATTATTTTAAATAATAATCATTTAAATCTACAACATATAATCAAAATTATCAGAATAACATTTTCTTTTACAGCAGTTCCTAAGAAAGAAATTAAACCGTTAGTAGAATAAGTATAATTTACATTTGTTTATTTTCAACATTTTATTACACTGTACTGCATAATAACCCATAATAAAATAACCCACATGATTTTGCTCAGTATTGAGGAAATTGGGAACCAAATGTTCTTATTGCACTCGCATAAGGCACCTCTGTCGCTTCCAGTCTTTAATAAGGCTCAACAACTGAACCCTAATCTAGTTAAATGCGAAATAAACACACTCGCACTCGAACGCGATCGAAAAAAACCCACCTAAATAGTCTTTGCAGTAAGCGGTCAGTAGCAGTTTTGCTTGCGCGGCCAGACGAAATCGATCGACTCTGCCGTCTCAGCGCGTTTAGGAAACAGAAACTGGAAGACTGTTGAATCAGACATCAGCTGTAGAGTTGAAGAATGTGAAGAACGTGATCTTATCAACATCAGCCAGATGAAGCAAAGCAATAACTGATGATTAAAAGAAAAAAGAAAGGGGGGGGGCTTAAAAAACATCAAGTGTTAAATTTCTGTGTGTTGATTAACATTTTGTTCTCCTCTTCGCCTTTTTATTATGACGACTAAATCCGTTTCTTAGATATTTGGGTTAATTGTCTAAAGGAGATTTGTTGAATCATCAGTTCAGTTTTTGATTCAGAATACATTTTTCTTAGGACAGGCTTCACTAAATGGCGGGACGAGTAACAGTTCTGTCCGGACCCTGAAGCATTCCTGATAACTCGGAATAATTAAAATACCCATAATCACATTTATTTCCAGCCCAGACAAGATTGACTAAAGGTTGTTGTTTGTATTCCATAAAAATACAAGGAAATATGCATAACCATCAAAGCTCAAACTGTCCACATGGGTTTAACGTAGTTACTGAAAACTGACAATAAATATTATTGAAGTGTTGTGGAAATATTTATCCATATCTAGAGATTCCTAAATTTTAATTCCGTACCCCTGATTTTAGGAAAGCTTACTCCGTACAGTCCTGACCGCTCATTAACTGCGTTCTGTTATTCTGCACAATCAAAAGTCCTGGTTTGACTTAAATGCCACGTTCAAGTAGTTGTATCAGCTGCATTTATTTTATCTTCAAGACCAGGAGGAAACGAGAGAGGCTTAGTATTTATAGCTGCTTTAAACACACGATAAGTGGAACTGGGCTGTTTCACAGATGTTCCATGTCATGAAATATAAATATGATGTGTTTGTTTAGAATTGATCATTTCATAATCTTCAGGAAATTAATGTGATATTAGAAGAGGAATAAACTGCTGTTGGATTAAAAACATCAGCTTCAGGATGCGAACAGGCCACATCGTTGATGGTTTTCCAGTTTTATTGCTCACTTGAATAGACGTTTTTGTAAATTTCTCGCCGTCTAGGTTGGAGATGCCCAAGGACGAGGTGGCCAACCACAACTGCATCAAGCACCTGCGCAGCGTCGTGCAGCAGCAGCAGACCAAGATAGCGGACTTGGAGAAAACCGCAGCTGAGCACAAACACCAGCTGGCGGAGCAGGTTAGACCTTAACGCTGCTGATATTTTATCATCAGCGAACCACAGGAACAAACGCCTGAAGGCTCTGTTATCACATATATACACACACACACGCGCACACACGATACACTCATCATGATGCAAGCTATTGTTCCACACTGAGGAAGGTTAAAGTCATGTCCCTGACCCTTCCGTCTCCAGTGTGAAAACACTCTGCTGTTTGTTTTGTTCTGCGCAGAAACGGGACATCCAGCTCCTCAAGGCGTATATGAGAGCGATCCGGAGCGCAAACCCCAACCTGCAGAATCTGGAGGAGAGCATCGAGTACAACGAGATCCTGGAGTGAGTGTATTATTTCTCTTCTCGCCCTTCTCAGTCCTGAACCCTGTTATGATCCGCCTGCGCTGCTTACAGAAACACAGCCGCGTCCGGGACAGCTCTCGTACACTGATGAGATAAGGCTGAAATGCTGCTGGTTTCTTTGTCCAAAAAAAAAAAATCTTAGTCTCAGCCTCGACTCTGCTGTTCTTTGAGGCAATGTGTCGATTTCGAAGGCTCAGTTAGAAATGTAAATAAACTGGGGAAAAAATTGCTTCAGTGATGTCGTGATTCTTCATGTATCGCCACTCATTCAATCAATCAATCAATCAATCAATAATTTATTTATATAACACTTATTAAAAACGTCAAGTTGATCAAAGTGCTTTACATAACGAATAAAGAAGAAAAAGAAAAATATGAAACCAATACAATCTGTTAAAATAAAACATAAAATTAAGTAATGGATTGCACATTAAAACAGAAAGCATAAAACAGAATGTTAAGAATATAGCTCAACAACATTTAAACATGTAGATTAAGGTAGGATAAAAACAGAGCGTTAGGAAATAAAAAAGATATATTTTATTTATGAGATATTTTAATAGAATTAGAAGAGAATGTTATTATAAATAAAATAAACACATTATCTAACTACTATAAACCAAAAGCTATTGTAAATAAGTGCGTATTTATTTATTTATTTATCTATCTATCTATTATATAAATTTATTTAGTCGTGTCCAATTCCTCCTCGTCACTAGGGGGCTCCCACATTAAGGCTACTACTGTCAGGCAGGGCGGGCCGAAGACTACCACATGTTTTCTCCGAAACCGCCCCACTCGCTCACTCACAAGCCGTTGGCGGGAGCATAACACACTCGGAGGACGGCATTATCTGCTCCTTCCGTCACAGAACCGTGTAGAGCCATGATCGATGTGAGAGCACTAAGTGCCACAGCCAATCAGCTCTCGCCAGGCCTCCGGCTACAGCAGCGTCACCCGGGAATCGAACTAGCGATATCCTGATTTTACAAGATGGACAAATCCGTAATAGATCGAATTTCAAGTGGTGGTGAATTCCATAGTCTGCGAGCCGCTTCTGCAAACGCCCGATCGTCAAACGGTTCGGGCATCTGGAACTCGGCACTTCCAAAAGAAGTCGACCAGATGATCAGAGCGCTCTGCCAGGGTTACGAGGTATTAGACGATCTGTTAAATAAGACAATAAAATCAAAACTATAAAATCTATTTTATAGTGTAACGGAAGCCAGTGGAAAGAATAAAGGATGACTCCGACTCCAAAATCTAGAACAAATAATAAATAATAAAATTATTTACACACATTTGTATTCGAGGCGGTAAAATGTTGCAGTTCCTCTATAATCCTACAGATGGTGCTCTAACCTATTCACACATTGGCAGACAGCGCACCATCCTGTGTGGTAGGAGTGAATTATTTGCTAAGATTTTTTTTAGAATTGTAACAAAACCTGAACTAAGTAATATTGGTATTTGTAATATACTTATAAATTAAATACGTTCAGAATTGCGACAGAAATCGAATCTGCACCGCGGTATCGTGATGATATCGTATCGGGTCGCCCCTGTCGATTCTCCTCCCTAATAAACGGATTGTTAATCGACTCGTTCGCTTCTGAGTCAGCCGAAATTATGAATCGATATTCCCTTATGAGCTGACATTACATCCCGTCATGACTGTATTATAGCAGATAAGATCGGTTAGATCATTAAACATGAACTTGACGCATCATGAATCTTATCATAGCGTGTATATTTGGCAGATTTGTTGGCACTGAATCATTGCCTTGTGAATCAAGTCATATCTCTTATCTCGCAACGTAGCAGATTCTGTGATGATAACATTTCTACTGATGTCGTATCACGAGAAAGCTTGAGCTAAAATGTTACTGTATTTACTCTCAGGGTCTTCCTACAGTGACTCGTCAGGGTGGAAAGGTTTCTCAAAGGATTAAGGCGATCACTCCGAGACGTTGTATTGACTTGGAGTGGCTCTTCTTTCCTTCACTCTAAATCAAGTACACAGCTAACTGAAGGTTCTTATCCAGGACCACTCAGTTAATTTGTACTGAACTCACTTGACTTGAATTTCTTATTGAAAACAGTTTTTTCTATTATTCCACAAGGGGGCAACATAGAGCAGTGATCCCAGCTAATGATAAAATGCCTTAATAATTACTGGCTGTAAATTAGTAAGATATAAACATTTGACTCTGTAACCTCTCTGTCCTTTTGCAGAAGAGAATATTTAGGTGTTTCACAACAACAACATGGATGAACATTAACTCAATCATAATATTTGAATGTTTTTCATTTGTAAATATTTATTATTTTATAATTAAATGTTCTAACAGGACATTGTGTTATAAACATGATTATTTTTTTAAACGAGTGTGCTGAATCTCACCTGTTACTGTTTTTTTTCCTATTAATTTACACGCTACTATATGCAGTGCTTTGAAAAAGTTTTTGTCCCCTTCTGATTTATTTACATTTATTTATATATACACACAGTATAATTTTTATTTGCATGTTTGTCACACTTAACTGATTGAGTTAATCAAACCAATTTTAATATTACACACAAAGATACACAAGTAAATACAAAATGCAGTTTTAAATGATGATTTTTATTTGTTAAGGAGAAAAAGCTGTCCAAACCTGCCTGACCCTAAGTAATTACATCTCGTTCCATGTGGCATGAAGCTAACACAGTATTTCATGAGTAAAGAACATCACCCCAACAGTCAGACATGATGGTAGTAGTGTGATGGTCTGAGGATGCTTTGCAGCTTTAAGACCTGGACGACTTGCAGTAATTGATGAAACCATGAATTCTGCGCTGCACCATTAACTCCTGAAGACGTTTGTGACCTCAAGCTCAAACGCACTTGATTCAAAACACACCAGCAAGTTCATTAAAAAAAAAAAAAAAAACTTGCTAAAGCTGGGATCCGATTGAGATCCTTAAACAGGCTTGAAAACTCTCCAGTGTGGCTGAATCAAATCAATTCTGAAAAGACGAGCGGGCCAAAATTCCTCCACAGTTATTCAATTTCGGGAGCAATTATTTTTTCACATAGAGCCAGATAGATTTGGATGTTTTTTTTGTTTGTTTGTTTGTTTTTTTATCTCAATAAATGAAATCATCATTTATTAATGATCAGGTTTACCTTAGTTTACCTTAGGTTATCTTGGCGTAATATTAAAATTTGTTTAATCTTTTGGCAAGAAAAAAAACAGGAAATACTTTTTCACTGCACCGATTTATTTATTGATTCATTTGAATATCTTTATTTCTTGTCCAGGTGGGTGAACTCGCTACAGCCGGCTCGCGTGACGCGCTGGGGCGGCATGATCTCGACGCCCGACGCCGTCCTGCAGGCCGTCATCAAGCGCTCGCTCATCGACAGCGGATGTCCCCTGTCCATCGTCAACGAGCTGATCGAGAACGCCCACGAGCGCAACTGGCCTCAGGGCCTGGCCACGCTGGAGACGCGCCAAATGAACCGCCGCTACTACGAGAACTACGTGGCCAAACGCATCCCGGGCAAACAGGCGGTGGTGGTAATGGCGTGCGAGAACCAGCACATGGGCGAGGACATGATCCTGGAGCCGGGATTAGTCATGATCTTCGCTCACGGTGTGGAGGAAATCTTATAGTCAGGACTTGGGGTGGGGGGGCGGGGGGAGGGGTTGTTTGTTGTTTTTAAGATCTTTACCTCATGAAGGGGACAAAACCATGTGTTCATGAAGGAAGAAAACGGACCGTGTGAACACTAACACCTCCAGCCGGGAATCCTGTTGCCTTAAAAAAGCAGATCCAGGAGAGAAAGGGGAAAAAATATTGAGAGAGGAGGAAAAAAAAAAAAGGTAAACCACGAAGAAATGCTGGAGCTTTATCGTTAATCACCACTGACTGAACGAATCGAAGTCGCTTTACCACTCTGTTGTTTCATGAAACATCCTGTAATATACCTGATCTCATGCGTGCTTTGTAAATATGAAGATTTATGAATGAAATATGAACATATATGCTATCTATTCTTGGTATTGTAGAATAGCGAAGACGTTTTTTGTTTTTTTCTCGCTCTCTTTTCACACGGATTGATTATTGCGCCAGTACAGAGGCATGTACCGACCGACTCTCACTCGGGGTTAGATCGTACATTATTATAATATATATATACATAAACTTATACATTATATACATTAAGCATCTTAAACGTATATAATGAGGATTTTTGTGTGTGTGTGTGTGTGTGTTTATTTCGCGTCTGTGATTTCTGTGCTAGCTTCAGCCGATCTCGATTAAAGCCGTGAGTCGGCGCGGGTCAGAAAAATATGAGCCTGTAGAGCACAGACCTGAGAGGAACATAATATCTTTGACATCTGCTAAACTGCTGGCACTTAAGCGAGAGGAATGAGGAGGAGGAGGAGGACACGGAGAACTCTGTGTGGGCTGTAATTGTTCGTTCCCTCCGAACTCGACCGCAGCTTCGACTTCACGGCTGCGGGTTTTGATTTATTTCTAGTTTCAATCCGTTTTTTAAAGAACTACATCACGTCTCACAGGCTAATCCGTTCCTAATCTCGGTTTGTTTGTTTGTTTGTTTGTTTGTTTGTTTGTTTTCCCGAGGCGTGCGTTTCCTGCTGCTCAAAGATTTCTATCAGAAAATCACGGGAGTCATAAAGACCCACCAACGTCTCTTCCTGTTTAAAAAAAATTAATAATAATATAATTCTAATCGAGACGACTGAAATAATCGAGGTCTCAAATAAACAGATTTTTATTGTCTGAAAAATGATAATCTCATAAGGTGTGTGCGAATCTCGGATCTATCCACTCGTTTGTCTTTCTTTGCCTCGATGCCACTTCAAGTGTTTTTGCTTCTTTATGCTTCTTTATGTTCTGTGTAATTGAACACTCTGTTTAAAAAAAAAACAATTAAGAGAATTTATTTTGCGTATATTTTTTTGTTTTTGGTTTTTGCTGTACATAGTTGATTTTAAACGAAGCTCTGATGTAACTCTCGTGTGCCACGGTCGGCTTTTGTTCACGTCACCAAAGTGTTTTTTGCGAGTTTTGCTCATTGTGCTTTTGTTGTTGTTATTGTTATTGTTGTTCTGCAAAGAAAACGCAAAGAAACCTGTCTCATATCCTGATGGTGTTTGTCGTCTCGTTCGTTCTTATCCGTCTGGTGCGTGTCGTCGCGGAGCTTCTCAAAACGACCACGTCGGAGAATTATTATTTAATTTTTTGAGAATTTTTTTATGGATGAGATTTAACACAGACGCGAGTTAACATGTGAGAGACCGTGTGTCCAGCACTGCGTAAAAGCAAGGAACAAAATTGTAACATAGAAGATAAAGGAAAACTTTAAAGTTAAAGAAAACGGTAAACGGTGAAAAAGCAAATAAAATCAGTATTTAATATCGCCACCGTTTATCGTTTTAGCTCTTCTGCACATTTGGGATCTCAGCAATAATACATTTTATTATTACTACAATTACAGAAGTCATCTATAATATAACAAATAAAAGTAATGCATTCAAAAAAAAAAAAAAAAAAAAATAAAATAAATTAAGGTAAAATAGTAATAACTTTAATCTACTTCTGCAGATAATTCCATCATAATTCTATTCCTGATTTTTTTTCTTCCTTTTTAACCCTTCTCACTTACAAGGGACATTCAAGTCAAACCAGGACTTATGATAAAATGAAGGCGTAAAACTATACAGAAGACTTCAAGCACAGTGCGCTGATGAGGCTCTTAGCCTCAGTAATGTAAACATTTTAAAGAAGGCCGTACATGCGTGAATAACGATCTCCATAATATATATAACTATAACATATATAACTATAATAGCCTGATGCTTGAAAATCAACACATAACTTGTTGCCAACTTGCTTAGAGACTCATCTGTCTGTGGAAACTACACACGATCATTCACCAGCACCACTTTCATGTTACTGGGAGGCCAGGGGTTCAGACGTTGAAGTAGGCAGTCCGGTCATGGCTCCGGCCTACTGAGAAAACACTAGTGAAAGACTGGGATGAGTGCATTAGTGTAGCAGAGAAATAAAGGGCGATTTTAATTCTTATAATTAAAATCTGTTAATTAGTTCTATTATTCTGTACAATCAAAAGTCCTGGTTTGACCCGAACGCCATATTCGAACGTTTAGATTTTTTTTGCTCTTTCCTGTTGATATCCTAGTGCGGAAAATATATAAAGGCAAACGTTCTATACCGTAGCATGAATGAAATAGTAAGAGCTGAAGACTTGATTTCCAGTCCTGTCCAATGGCCTTCGTTTTTTCCTTACATTTTTTTAAAAGTGCTTTCTTTCCTTTTTAAACAATACTTTTAATAAAACAAATGTTTAGTCAGCAAGAAAGCATAACAATGCCTTTTCTTTTTTTTTTCGTTCAACCTGTAATCTACAATATATAAATAGGCCAATTAGAAGCGCCTCGCATCCTGGGAAGCGGATTGGCTGTTACGTTTTATGACGCAGTACCGCCGTCATGTGATCGAAACCTATTCCGTTTGTTTTCGTCCGAGAGCGCACGCTCTGTACACGTTTATTACCCAGATTCGATCACGAAATTCTATAAAGTTCCAGCACCAAGTCAACCTTACTGACGCGTTCCCGATTCATTTACTGTGAATTCACACATCTTGACTAATAAAGACCATTTGTAATCATATAACGTGGTATGCCATACTTTACTATACATACTGTATTTCCGCCATTATGCCTCTGTCATATCCATAACCATGTGTGAAGGTTTGTGTTTTAGTACCAGCCTGAGTGTTTTCTCCCCTAAAGCATGGTTTGTGTAGACGGTGAATAGAAGGAAAGCACGAGTGTATAGCTGTGATGTGATATGTGATGTGAGACTCGCTGACGTTCCTGTCTCGTCCTGTCACCGCCAAAACTCTCTCAGTTTTTTTTTTTTTTTTGATGCAGTGTCTTTTTATGGATGTGGCGCTGTTTACGCTCTCTTGTGTTGTGATTTGTTTTGTTCTTCTTTTTCTTTATTTTTTTTGTTGACACTATTAATAAACAGATATTTATTTCCGAACACGATACGAGTTTCCTGTGTACTGTCTCTCTCTTTAAAAAGTTTAAAAGTGTCCCAGTGTGGGAGAAAAAAAAAACGTACAAGAAACTGCAGGTCACTGAAGGGGAAAGGACGCAGGATGTGAAAGACGCAGGTGTGCTTCACTACTTACTGTAACTGATGACAACGTGAAGGAGCTGCACAGTAATTATAACACTGATGATGAGCTAAATAATATCAGCCATCTTGTTCGGTGATCTAACTTTAGCATTTTTCTCTGAAAGCTAGAATTTTCATGTACAAATGTTGGCACCCGTACAATTACGGTGGCCGAGAAGTGCAAAACAACTTAACCAAATGAAAACAAAATAACAAATTAAAAACCACAATAACAAACCCCCCCCCCCAAAAAAAAAATAAAACATTTAAAAACAAAATAACAAAACCCACAACTAATTTGTTTTGTTTTGCGTTTTGTTAATTTGTTTTCGGTTTTGCTATTTTGATTTTTAGTTTGTTATTTTGTTTTTTATATTTTGATTTTGAATTTGTTATTTAGTTTTCGGTTTTGTTAATTTGGTTTGCACTTCTCGGCCGTTCAGAAACGAACCGGAAAAGGTAGGTATAGTTTGCGAATGAAATTCTTACCGCTGATTGGACGAGACA
>QMIH01000004.1:1324910-1327540 GCA_003987875.1 Clarias batrachus | reverse complement strand
TAGATTACATTAGATTAAACTTTTTTGTTATTGTGCAAAATACATGCACAAAGCCTATGAAATGAAATATCACACGGAAAGATAAATATTTCAAGATTTTTTAGTTTTCAATGATTTCGGTAGGTAAAGGTGCACGAGCAACAGGGATGACCGCTGCCTTAAAAATATTGTCAAGCAAAGCTGATGCAGGAACTTGGGAGACTTTCACAAGGAGTGGCGTGAGACTGGTGTTAGTGAATCAAGAGCCACCACGTCTTCAGGAACCGGGCTACAACTGTTGCATTTCTATTATCAAGCCAGTCCTAAACTAGAGACAATACCAGAAGCGTCTAATCTGAGCTAAAGAGAAAAAGAGCCTGGGCTGTTGCTCCGTGGTAGAAACTCTTTTCAGATGAAAGTATATTTTGCATTTCATTTGGAAAACAAAGTCCCAGAGTCTGGCGGAACAGAGGAGAGACGCAGAAGTCCAGTGTGACGTTTCCACAGTCGGTGAGTATTTGGGGTTTTTAGGTTCCTTGTCTTCTACCAGGAGATTTTAGAGCACTTCATACTTCTGTCTGCTTACTAGCTTTATGAAGATGTAGGACGTACTACCTACCCACAGTGACAACACTACAATGAACTGATCATGACATTACCATGCTTGATTGTCCAGCCAACTCTCCCGACCTGAACCCCACAGAGAATCAAGAGTAGGATGAGAAACACCAGACTCATTAATACAGACGAGCTGAAGGCTGATCAGCAACCTGGTCATCAATAATGCTTCATCAGTGCCATAGGCTGCTAAAGCAGTTCTGACCAAGCATTGAGAACATAAATGAACAAAGTTTTCAGATTTTTTTTTTTTTTTCAGATTTCTGTATTGTAAATTATTTTTTGATTGAACTTAGGAAATATTCTAATATTTTGAGATACTGGATTTTTCTATTTTCTTGAGCTGTAAGCCATAATAATCAATGAATAAAATGTAAATGGGCTTGACATATTACACTTGACCTGTAATGAATATAGGAATATATGCACCTTTTGAATTAAATTCTGGAAAAACGACGACGACAACAACAACAACAACAACAAATAATCCACAATGCTCTATTTTTTAGATGGACTGTGGTGTAATGTTGTAGTATTAGTGGTTGATGTTTCAGTAATAGTAGTAGTAGGTGGATCAGTAATAGTGGTAAAAGTATTAATGGTCAAAGAAGAAGTAATACAGTAGTTCTAGTAGTGTTAGTTTTGTAATAATAGTAATAATAATAACAGTAGTAAGAATTTTAGTAGTAGTAGCAGTAGTGATTGCAGAATTAGAAGGGATCAGTGTCGTGGTGGCTCAGAGGGCTAAGGCACTGAGTTACTGATTGGAAGGTTGGCGGTTCGATTCCCGGCTCAGCCAGGTTGCCATTGTTGGGGCCTTGAGCAAGGCCCTTAACCCTATCTGCTGCAGGGGCGCTGTACCATGGCTGACCCTGCGCTCTGACCCCAGTTCCACTGGGATATGCGAAGAAGGAATTTCAATGTGCTGTAATGTATATGTGACAAATAAAGGCTTTACTTTACTAGTACTTTTAGTATTAATAGGATTTGTAGTATTAATAGTAGCAGCCATTTTAATAGTGTTAGTGTCACTATTAATATTATTGTTAGAAGTAGACGTAATCACAGCAGTAGCAGGTAGTAGAGTTTTTTGTGGTAGTAATAGTAGCTGAAGTAAGAGTTTTAGTAGTAGTATTGGTTTTAGCAGTAATAATGGTAGTAGATAGAAATATGTTGGAGTTTTTTGTTTAAAAAATCTTATTTGTTTCTAATAATATGCATTCATATAATTGTAAATAAATTCTTTTTTTTATCATATAAATATGTATTTAGTGTGTTATAGAAACAGAGTGTGAGGTGAGAATACATACATAATAGAGTACATGGGACTTCACGTACTTTAACCTCCCACCCCCCATATCTACCTATATATATTTCCATCTACACACACACACACACACACTGAGTCAGCAGTCCAACTAGTAGTTGGAGGAAACCAGAGAAGCCTTCATTTATTTTTTCATGCTCGTGAAACTACAATGTGTTTGATGTGGACGTCCAGCCGCCAGCATGTGCACACTTCCTGGCGTGCTCTCTCACACTCTCACATTCTTTTGTTCTGATGTTCAGCCTTTCCCCCACTTCTACCCCCTCACCGTTTTCTATCGCTCTAGCTCTGAACTATTAGCTCATCTTTAACAGAAAGCTAATATCACGTTTAAAACACGTCAAACTGCTACTCAACAAGAAAAAAGAAAGTTGAGAGTGAAAAACAAATTTTTAAAGAAGAGTGGAATAAAGAAATAGGAGCTCGTTCTCCCCTGCGTGAAGTGCAAAGCCGATGAGCTTAATCTGTAATGAAACCGTGTAATTGTGAGGAGTAGTTATGACAGGCATCACTATGAGACCAAGCGTGCAAATTTCAAACTACACTACCCAGAGAAGAACCACATACATCAACCAGGGCAAATCATGATATCAGAATTATGATTAAAGCCAGAGCAAGCAACAGATAATATTTTCCTCCAGGGTGACCTGAGTCGCATGGAAACTTCAAAACTACAGAAACTAGAGAATAAGAAGATACAGATATG
>QMIH01000004.1:1312410-1319910 GCA_003987875.1 Clarias batrachus | reverse complement strand
AGATTTAAAGCCAGTCAGGCCTTTGTTTCATGGAGTAGAAGATAAACCGGTATTGGTAAGTAAATGATGAAAGTAAATGACAAAGCGACATTCCTGCCGCCACCAGCACCAGCGCATTATTTTCCTTCGACATCACATTCTGAAGTTTGCTCTCTGATATACTACGATAATCTGCCAAAAGGTCCGAGTTTGATCTGTTAGTGCACATTGTACAGAACCCTTAATGTGCTTAACAAGGCAGCTGATTCTATTACCAAGATACCGCAAAGACTTACTGTGCTGCGCCGACACTGGAGACTCCGTCCCTGAATCCTAAATAACAAAAACTCTACAGTAATTGCAATTCTTTTTTGAAATCCGTACAAGTCCCTGCGAATCAGTTACTACTATAGCAACGATCACAAGCTTAAAGAACAGGCGTATTAATACGAACATGTGAGAGCTGCCGTTATAGGAAATATATCAACCAATCAGAGCAGAGTTCTGCAATCTAAATAACCTTTGAAGTCTGTTATGAAATCTTTACCGTGGCTCTCTTTTTATATGGAGCAGCTTGCTTCCTTTCTTGGCTTTACTTCCTCCTTTACATTTTATGGACATGGTATGTATTTGAAAAAAAAAAAAAAAAAGGCAGTAATTTATAAGCAGCGTTAAATATCACGTCTTCAGGGATATGAGCAGGCTGTTTATATAATCTGGCTTCAAAGAGGAAAGCTATTTTAGCTTACATTAAAATGTAATGTTTGGTCAAAATTTAGAATAATTTTTAATTACAGAGGCAAAAAAACACAATAGTGTAATAGTGAATATCGAACTTGGTCGACTGGTAATACTCGGCTTGAAGGTTTGGATCAGATTTAGACTTCATTTTTAAAAAATATAATAGTTCCGCATGTGCACCGCGATATGAAACGGAGTTACTCTACCGATCGTGAAGTTGATTATTTTCCCATATGACATGTCCAGCTGTGGTTTATTCATCTCATAACACGTTTTCTCACTGCTAACAAAATCCAAGTTGTGGAATGTCGCAGAAACAACATAGGTTGTGTTTCAGTGGCGATATAGTTACCTCACCAGCTTTGCGTTTTTTCTTTCTTGAAGTTGTTAAAACTAAAAAGCAACACATCTAACAATTCGACCTCTTCCAAACGGTTGAGATGTCACTTCAAGGTAGGAGGAACAGGAGATTTACAAAACAAACAAACAAAAACAAAAAATCTGTTATATAAAGTGGTAACTTTTTGTTCGGTGGGGCGCCAGCACTAATGTTTTGTGTCATATGTCATATTCACTTTATTTCTTATAATATGCTAAGAAGCAGTAAAAAAGGCATATGCTATTTAAATACACTAATATTGTGACTCTACCAAACAGTTGAGCAAAGTGTTAAGTTACTGCTTTTACCTCCACCTGTTACGAAGCACTGACGGCGAGGTCTCCTCCCAACATTGTTAAAGACGCAGTTATACAAAACATGTCGTCATTTGTACAATTGCTGACACTTTTCAGCGTGTGCGGAATGTCGGTCATGCAAATTCCTGTATTAGGAGTTACTATAGAAATCATAACAAAAGAGAGAAAAGTGCAGATGCACAACTTTCATAGTCGCTGATATAGAAAGTTTATCAACACCTTCTCGATTTTGATAGAATCGGATTTAACATATTTATTTTAATGATAATTTTTTATTGTTACAACGAATGTTATTTTCCATTCCTGTCCATAAAAAAAAAAAATCTTTTTTAAACCATGTGCAGGTGAATGGACAGACCTCAGCTTTTCCCATTTGTTCGTCAGAATTATTACGACTGCTTGATTCCGTGTTGTGATTTCCATCTCCATCCCGTTATCGCGCTCCATTTCAAACGGACCATTTGGAGTTCACAATAAAGCCGCGTGAGCTCAGTCTGCCTCGTCCAGCCTTTCTGTGAACCCCAGATTCTCTGAAAGGCTGACATTTCGGACCGCTTTTATACTGTACAAAGTACTTTAGTGTTGTTATTGTGTTGGACTTAACCTAACCTTTGCGTTAAAGAAGCTAACGACACTAATAACAGTAATTAGCGTGACGTATTTAGAAACAGGTATTGTAATTATTAAGCCTGAAAAGGATCAGTGTCTTGTAATTGATATTAAACAAAGATCGCTGTGTGTATGTAATGAGCCAGCGACAAGGTTTTCTTAGGCAGCAAGTAAACAGGAGGTTCTGGAATTTGGTGTGTTCCTGGTAGGAAGTTGTAAGCAATAATATTAATAGTCCGTACATTATTAATCCTAAAGGGAAATTGTGATTTCCGCATATCCCTGTTAGGATGCTGGGGTCAGAGCGCACTCTGGTCAGCCAGGATACAGCACCGCTGGAGAAGATTAAGGTTTAAGGGATCAACAGTGGCAACTTGGCGGGGCTGGGACCTTCTGATCAGCCTTAACGAGCCACGACGGCCCCAGTAGTAGTAGTACCAAAAGTGGGTCCAAGGAAGGACAACTGGTGAACTAGTGACAGGATCATTGGTGCCTAAGGCTCAGTGGTGGATGTCGAGAATGAAGGCTAGCTGGTCTCGTCCAATCCCAAAAAAGAGCACAAGTTGCTGAAGAAGTTCTTATAGAAAGTCATCAGCATACACAATGCATCACAGTTTGGTCTTGTGTAGCTGCGGACCAGTCACGGTGCTCAAGCCGGCCCATTTCCACTGCTGAAAGCACCTCAGAACTGGACCACAGGCAAGATGACCTGGTTTGAAGAACTTAATGTGGACGTTTGCTTGTTCATAGTTTTCCCTGAGTAAGAGATAGCACCATGATGCACTATGGGAAGAAGGCCCTGGGTGATGTTCTACTGGGAAACCAAAGTACTTAAGTCCTTCCACTCATGAGGATGTTTGTTTGACTACCTAAACCATGTTGCAGAACAAGTACACCGCTTAATGTGAAGCATCGTTCCTTAATGACGGTGATAACGCGCGCTGCTAAAATGCTCCAGGATCGGTTTGAGGAACATCACACATTTGAGTTCGTGGCTTTCCAAGGTTGCAGTTCAATCAGCAATCTTCAGTTTGTGCCGAACAAACAAGTCCGACCCGATGAAGGCCCCACCTCGCAGCTTACGCTTGGTAAGCACATCTTGGGGCCAGATACAAGCGCATACCTTGCGGAGTCCCTGCCTTGATGAGTCAGAGCTGTCTAGGTGGCACAATGAGGTCCTTATACGATATTAACCTGGTGGTTTTAACGCTTTGGCTGATCGCTGTGTTATAACGCTGACCGATTGTGCCTTCAGGCTGATTACGTAGACACTTATTCAGATGTTTACGTAAATGTAGGCAAATCGGTAGTCCAGAAGCCCCAGCGCTTAGTCAGGATGCGGAAAAGTGACGCATGTGTCCTTTCTCGATCTCACTGTGAAAGTGTTTTCAAGTGCATCATAACGCATCCCCGGGGGGGGGGGAGCGTTCACCTGACCCGCGCGGTCCAGACTTTATTTACAAGGTGTTTTTGGCTGAAGCGTCGTGCCGCGTTCGCTGTGTAGTGTCGTCTGCTGCAGTGTGTGTAGGAGTGAGCAGAGCGAGAGAGATTGCGCGAGCGTCCCAGCCCTCCTCTGCTTTGCATGCTTCCTCTCTCAGAGCGTTCCAGGAGAAAGCAGAGCGCAGCGTTGCAGGCTCAGGCGTGGTGTCAGCAGGCCCAGACGTGCCTGTGGTTTGTGTGTGACTCTGAACGGGTTTCCTCCTGTCACGCTGCATCTGCTGTTCTCATAGCGCAGCGCTGCCACCGCAGCGAACAAACAGCAGACCTTCAAAGAGCTGTGAGTCATCCTGGCTGTCTGCGAGCTAGAGTTTCAGCTCGGCGCTGGATGGAAGAAACGAGATTTAAAAAAAAATTTTTTTTTTTTTCAGAGGGATCTTCGGAGCAAATCCGTTTGAGTTAGGATTCGAAACTTTCGGAGCGCTTAAACGTGGCAGTGGCTTCATTTTACATGCAAAGTCGTGTTGTGCTAGTCGTCATGAACTAACGCACGCACACAGGCGCATTTGACTCGCGATCCTTATAAGGGCTTGACCAGCCAAATGTTCCCCTAAGTTAAAACAGGCAAATATTCTAATCCTCCTGGGGAGATTTTTCTTGCGTCTTAGTATCGACGTCATTATTGATACAGATGCTTAAGCCTGAATCTTATAAAGCTTTCCGAAACCCTTTTTAGGTGCTGACGTGAAAGTTTCCCCACAATATCCAACCTACCAGATATTCCTTACCCACAGTCCTCAACAAAATGTTCCAGCGCACGCACGCACGCACGCACGCACGGACGCCCAGACGCCCAGACGCACATGCTGTGTGTTTCAAAAGCGCAGTGTCCATTTATAGACATGGAGCACCCCCTCATCGTGGAAGATGAATCACGCTCGTATCTGCAGGTGGAATGCAAACCAGGCTGTTTGAAGGCCGCAAGAGTTCAACAGCGTGGGTGGAGACCAGGGGAAGACCCATTCAACTCTCTTTCTTTCTTTCTCTCTCGCTCTCTCTCTCGTTTCTCTTTCTCTCCCCCTCGTTTCTGGCCGTCACCCATGGCAACACTGTGTCATGAAACCCAGCCGAAGGGGAAACTCCTTTCAGAATGATCAGATCTGGAGTTTGTCCGTAATGACCAGATGTAACCCGGCCTCTCCCTCGCAGATAGGAAACCGTTTCATTCAATTAAGGCTCGCGAAAATTCAATAACCACGATAATGTACGAAAGGGAAGGAGCCACGCCTGTTCTTTTTTTTTTTTTTTTTTTGTTATTGTTTTTTGTTGTTATTGTTTTATATCTTTTCTGAAAAGATCAGGATATGAACTCAAGTGGTTACAAAAGAGCAAGTAGGCTTTGACACATGCATTGTGTGGGCGAGACTTCATCATCAAGCACAGAAAGACAGAGCAACAGCAATTATGCTGAGAGAGAGAGAGAGAGAGAGAGGGGGGAAAAAAACGTTTAACTTGTGCATGTGCTTGAAGAACTTCCCATCTTCTTATCCAGACGACGTCCTGTCTGTCTTCTGCACTGTGGAGCTTGGGCAGGGCGTCATTGAAGGGCAGAGTCCTCTGCTTTATTGGAAGGGTGGTGCAGGTGAGTACGTTAGCGATAAGATCAACAAGGAACGCTTGCACGGGTGTGACTGGTGCTGGGTTTTGTTTGCCAGCGTGTTCTTGAGTGCTTATAAACCGTCTTCGCGCATTAGAATAATGTAGAGGTCTATAAAGAGCATGCTGAATATCCTGTGGACGGAGAATAAACGTGTGTGCTATTTTAATGCTAGTATTCGCTGTACTGTATGTAACGTAGTATTCAGTTTGTAAATCTTCTCTGTTCTGATGAGGATGACGGGACGGCGTGAGAGCACCGTAAATATTTCTCACGAGCTGTTTTCGTGTGTTTCCCGACTGCGTGGTGTAGGCGACTGCGTGACCTCAGCATCTCCTGCTAAAACATTCATGGGAATTTAAACAAACCTATACAGAACCTTTACTAGGATGTGTAGATGTGCACTAGTTGTTTAATATGATGAGAGGTTTAGTAATGTTACTACACGCTAAAACCAAGTAGCGCCACGTCCTTTTTACTATGGTAGACTACAGCTGAATGTGTGTTGTATTTTTTTTACTTATTTTTTTCTCCCTAATTTAGTCGTGTCCAATTCCTCCCTGTCACTAGGGGGCGCCACATTAAGGCTACTACTACCACTCAGCCGGGAGGGCCGAAGATTATCGCGTGTTTCCTCCGAACCACGTGACGCCAGCCGGCCGCATCTTTTAGAACCGCTTGCTCACGCCCCGTTGGGGGCGGAGTCACAGACTCGGAGGACAGCGCTATCCGCTCCTTCCGCCTGCGTGAGCTCACAGACGCCCCTGATTGGCTGTAGAGCTGTGATTAATGTGGGAGCACTAAGTACCTCTCATCCCTCCCCTCTGAGAGAGCTCGGCCAATCAGCTCTCTCTATACCTTATATATCTGTGAGAGGTTACAGCATCACCTGGGAAACGAACTCGCGATCTCCGGATGATAGGACGAGAACATGACCACTGCGCCATTTGGAGGCCCTGAATGTGTGTTGTAAAGAACAGATTTCAGATTTTTCGTCGTAGCCAATTCCTACCCATCATTAGGCTACTCCTATACCTCCATATCAAGGCTACAACTACCAGTCAAGGAGGGTTCAAAGACGTCTGGAGTCGGAGGAAAGCGCTATCCACTCCTTCCGCTCCTCCTGAGCTCACAGACGCCCTTAGAGCCGCGATTGATGCGAGAGCGCTAAGTGCCTCCCATCCCTGTCCTCTGAAGCTACAGCGTCACCCGGGATTCGAACTCGCGAGCTCCAGATGATGGGCTGAGCTCGTTACCGCTGTGAACTCGCTGAACTTATTCTCCTCAGTAACGAGCGCTGAAGGGTGGGATTTTTTTTTCTTCTTTCTCTCCCTCCACCCGGAACTCTTTTTAAAGCGTTCATGGCACTTTGACGAACCTTCACAGATCCTGTGTTAGGAAGCGTAGACGTGCACTGGAGATTTTGTTTTTAGAAATAGCATGTTATCAGACTAGATTAGTCAGTTGGTTGATTTGATTCATTGAATCAATGAGTCAGTTTAATTCAAAATTTCTTAAAAGTATGACGCAGCTTTTGCACAAATGTCTGTCAAGTGCTTTGCAAAATACTTCTTTTTTTAAATTCATTTTTTTAAAAGATAATTTTCTAAGAATATCACGTCGTCTTCTTCTGAGTTTGAGTGGTTGGTGCATTTACCGCCACCTACTGGACTGGAGCAGAAGCAAGGAGATTACCGATTTGTTCGAGACATGATGTATCAAAACCTGTAAGAAATATAGCTGATTGAGAAAAGCCAGACAATAAACGTTCAACAATTCAGCGCCTGCGAAATCTGATCAGATCGACACTCTAGCTCTGACTCATAACACTAAAAAAACACTTCCGCCTGCGCTATTGCCATTGTGTAAACTTTTAAATGAGATGATTGTTTGTTAAGTGATTGTTTTCCTCAACTGCCAGTTTGTAGGTTGTGATGTCGCATAGGAGACGCTTGGGTTTTGTATTCTAGTGATTTTTACTGGTGTAAAATGAATAAATGATGTGATCACAGTTTTGCTGGAGGTCGGGCGTGGTGGACCTGTTTATACTTTGCATAGTAGTCGATTATTTTCTTTTCATCAGATTTGGTCAAAATAAACAAATCCTGTACTTACAGTATGTAAATGTAGAACTTCCCTTGGGCAAATATTACACAAGTAAAAGGTTTTCAATTTACATGTGTACTTGAGCAAAAGTTCAAAAGTACTCGCCATCAAAGAAGTAAAAGTACAGGGGGTCTGTATTACTGTAGACTGTAGACTTTCTCTCTCTCTCTCTCTCTCTCTCTCTGTCAGTTCAGTTCAGTTCAGAAGAGCTTTATTGGCATGAATGTTAACAGAAGCATTACATTGTTGCCAAAGCAATTAGAAAACATACAATC
>QMIH01000004.1:1234170-1290251 GCA_003987875.1 Clarias batrachus | reverse complement strand
TCACTGTGTCCCCAGGTGTGTACATGTTTCTGTTCAACATATCCCTGTTCGTGCGTGCGTGTGTGTGTGTGTGTGTGTGTGTGTGTGTGAGAGAGAGAGAGAGCGAGAGAGAGAGAGAGCGAGTGCGCGAGAGCTTCTTCGAGCTAATACTCAGGAAGTTGTGGCACTTATTGCACTTGGCATTTACACAGTATTGTGGTGCTGAGCACACACCCACACACACACACACACACACACACGTACGCACACAATTCTAAAAGTCACAGATCTCGGTCGTAGCTAGGAGAGTGGATTTAATTTTTTTATATAAAGTACAAGTATAGTGCAGAAAATAAAAAGGTGTCGATCTCGTTCTATAAAATAAAATAAAACTTCCTCATATTACTAGAAAATCACTTTTAATCGCGACACATTTTTCATTACTGACTTATCACGTTCCTACAGCCTCGTCCGCGTCCTCCCCAAGCTAAGCACTGTCCCAGAACGCTACGCTACGCTACGCGGCTCAACGTGAATGGTTAGAGTGTGACCGAGATCTCAGATCGTCCTGCTGGGTCACATACTGAGAAGCGTGTGGAGGGATTTCCCCGCAGTCTATTTCCATCCCTGAGCGCAGAGGATGTACCGTACTCTCTCTCTCTCTCTCTCTCGCAGGCCTGCTCGGGGTTTATTTTGGTGGTTTGCAGTTTCATATCTCCTCGGGTTTGTTTTGAAGCTGGCACCTCTCTGACTCATTTCAACTGGCAACTGTCTCTAGTAACCAACCCGCTATAAATAGGACCACGCTCAAATAAATTGAAAGTGTACAACGTCTCCTGTGTCTGCGCACCCACACCGCGTCGATGAGTTATGATTGATGAATAAAAGCCAGATGTGTGGATGGAACAGTGGGCACAGTGACTAACGACCTCAATGAGTAACGAGCTTAAATTACAAGCTGTTTTGTCCCTATTTTTTATAACACGGTGCTTTGTGTTTGCGGTTGAAATCCCGCCTACGTCGAGTTCATATGAACTTCATGTGTAGAGAATGAGCCGAGATAGGAAGGAAGTGCTGTAAGAGGAAAACGATCGGTGGCGACGAGGTGTGAGGTGGAATTTTAAGGTAACTTTTCCTTTAACAGTCATGCTGGATATAGTAGGACGTCGAGAGAGGAAAAAAAAAAAAGTTAGTTGCTGTTAAACTTTTCTTTCATTCACCGTCCTCTCTTATTGCTAATTTAATAATAATCAAAAAGGTAACTACAAATCTGTCCAGTGTTAAAAGCCCTGACACTGGAGACTCCTTCCATAAGCATTACATAATCCCTCCTCCCCGTACAAGACATTATTTTGTTCATAAATCTGACTACAGTTTAAAGGGTCAGCTTCACACTGTACCTGAATGCACTCACTCTGTAAAAGTCATCAAAAAACATTTAGAGATCAGAACAGAACTAGTGAACAGTAAATGTCATGCGGTAACATTTCGATTAGGTGTAGTTAAGGTTGCATGATACAGACGTGTACTGTAAGTACTACAAACTCAATACTCAAGGAAAAGTACAAGTACTAAAGCCTAAAGATCTACTCCACTCATCAACGTACTAGGTATGTGTTGTAAAACGGACATTAAGTACCAAAGTGTACAACCAGTCCACGATCAGTCTGACATTTCTGGTTATCACTTTTTGAAACACAATTGAAGTTGATGTTGTTCAAGTCTAGTAAAGGTTAATAGTGACCAGATGTGACATCATAATTAAATGAATGATGGATAGCAATGTCAGCACCTTTTATATTATTTTGGTAGCTAAGCTAGCTAGTTATTAGCGTGTATAATGCAAGCTGCCTTCCCGATTGAACATGGGCTTACTGCAAGCATGCAGAATACAATATGGTTAAAGGATGATAAACGTGTTGTAAAAATCAATTTTTTATCTGTGTTAAAAAAAAATACCAAATTCAAGTCAAGTAAATTTGTATAGCACTTTTAACAATGGTCATTGTCGCAAAGCGACTTTACAGAATCAAAAGAAAAGTATGGGAATGTGGATGAAATGTGACAAATGTGTATGAATCAAAATGATCAGATCGTCCCTGATGAGCGAGCCGAGGGCTTGAAAGGAACCAGACTCAACAGGAAACCCATCCTCATTTGGGTGATAACGGATAGCAGGGATTGTTTCGCAATCATCCTGCGTGTTAGACAGCTGGAAGTTCAGTATAACAGGTGAGGTGTTTAAGCTAACGTGGAGTCCAGTTCAGTACTGGAGGCTGTAGGAGATTCCAGTCATGACTATGAAGCGACTGCAGTCACGAGTCCTCAGACATCAGCTGTCTGCATCAGCCGAAGCCAGGACCGCCTTCATGGTAAAGTGGAACCGTCACCAGTCACCAGTCAACGGACCCAATGTGTAGGAGTTCATAATTATTTGCTCAGTATGTTAGTTCCATAGCTAGATTGCTAGATTGCGTAGGTTATTGTTATAGTTGGATTATAAAATATAGAAAAAAGTGTAGCAAAGAAGTAAATATGTAAAATACTCAAGAAAAGTACAGATGCATGAAAAAAAAACAAATACAGTGAAGGAGTAGTCGTGCTTTTGTTACTTGCCACGTCTGGTTCCTACAAATCATGACGGTCCAGGAAATGGTGTAATCTGCCAACCCTGCGTTACAAATATTGCACACGTACATTGCCGTAAAAAAGAATTTGCCCCCACCCCCCTTCCTGTTTTTTTTCTTCTTTTTTTTTCTTTTTTCTTTTTAGCGATTTCTTGATTCAGCAGGTGTGGAAGTAATCATGCATGGGTGTGGCAAGAAAAACTTTACACAGCTTTCATAGTTCATTTTTAATTTACCAAGGGGGCATTTACTTTTTCACATCGGGCCAGGCAGGCAGATTTGAACCGCGTTTTTCCCCTTAGTAAATGAAATCACTGCATTTTGTATTTACTCAGGTTATCCTTGTTTAATATTAAAATCGGATACTGTTACCATGGTAACCTCTGTTACAGTCGTAGGAATGTGTAAATTGAGATTTACGTATATCTGTATGACACACATGCGTCACGTTAACACACTGACGTTACATATACCCGTTCTAAAAAGGCATCAAGTGTGTGTGGAAGGTTCGGCATGCGTGATAGAAATGCTAGCGTATCAGAACAACTGAAGCGCATTGATATAAAATTGCGATTCCTGCTTGAGTTGGAACTGCTACTGTATCAGAGCTGTTGTTAAAGAAGGTTAATCGATTCCTTCTGTACGTCTTATCTGTTCTAATTTTGCAGGTGACTCAGACGGACGGGCAGCACCTGTGGAGGATGAAGCATTTTAACAAGCCGGTGTACTGTAACGTGTGTCAGAGCATGCTGCTGGGGCTGCGCAAACAGGGCCTCTGCTGCACATGTCAGTAACTCGCACGCTCGCCAGTAATCAGCTAATAATTTAAAATAAAGTTTCCATTTCATCAGCCGCTCTCTGTCCTCCCGCAGGCTGTAGGTACACAGTGCACGGCCGCTGCGCCAACAGGAATCCGGCTCCATGCACCCGCACCTACGTCAAATCCAAGAAGGAGGCAGGGGTAAGATTACTCCAGACATGCTTGTGCATTACTGCACATAGCAATATATAGAAACACACTGAGTCTCTGACTGTCTAAATATATTTTCAGAACTGCAAACCTACAATGCATATCCAAATAAAAAAAAGGGTTTTCTAAGATAAAATCAATCAAAAAAAAAAAATCTATATTAGCGTTTTAGTTGATACTGATCAAGGAGAGGATTAATGCTAATACCAGCTCTTATTTACAGACCACATGACAAAAGCAATCAGTTTGTGTATATGGCTCCTCCAGGATCTGGGTTCATCTCCCAGAGTCCAAAGGCATGCAGATTAAGCTAATTGGAGTTCCCAGAATCGCCCGTAGTGTGTAAATGAGCGTGAGCGTGCGCCCTGCAATGGACTGGCACCCCGTACAGGGTGTCCTAAGTCTCCTGGGATAGGCTCTAGGCACACAGCGGTAGATGCCTGACCATCGCCAAACTCTTACCAGAAAAGTTGTGTAGAATATCTTTATACACTGTAGCATTTCACTTTCCCTTCACTGGATCTAAGAGGCACAACGCAAGCTCTGTGAACACATGGTTTGCCAAGAATGGAGTGGAAGAACTTGAGTGTCCTACACAGAAACCTGACCTCAACCCCACTGAACACCTTTGGGATGAACTGGAACACTGTCTGCACCCCAGATCTCATTAATGCTCTTGTAGCTGAATGATCACACGTCCCCACAGGTTTGCTTCAACATCTAGTGGAAAACCTTGCCAGAATAGTGGAGTATATTGTAAAATAAGAAAAAAAATTATTAATTCTATAATGGGATGTTTATCATGCTTATATGGGTCTGATGATCAGGTGTCTTTGGTTGTATAATGTGTAATATAGTGTGAACATTGCATCTAATAGCCAAGATGTTTCCCAGTGACTTGTTTATGTTCTTTCGGGGACATTAGGAACATCTTTAGATGAGGATAATCATTCTAGATAGACTGTAACTAATTAAACAACTAAAGAATTTCGTTCTCAGCCCCTCCAAGTCAGCCGTGGTGTTCCCCAAGGCTCTGTCCTTGGCCCCCTTCTGTCCATCATCTATCCTATCCCTCTTGGTTACATCTTTAGAAAATTCAGTATACATTTGCATTGCTATGCAGATGATGCACAGTTTTATAGCTACACAAAGCCTTCCATGGTCTCAGCAACTGCTTAAAGGAAATAAACACTTGGTTTTGCTGCAATCCACTTTCAATCTTTATTTACTGTCAATCTTGAATTTGAAAATCATTTGACTTGAAATGTTTTAGATTATGATACTCTCCTTTCATTTATTATTGTTTTTAATGTCACTTACTACTCATTGTTTGTCATTGGTTTGAATTGGAAGGTGACCTTGGGTGACCAGAAAGACACCTATATAAATATAATGCATTATTATTATTATTATTATTATTATTATTATTATTATTATTATTATTATTATTATTTAACATTATAACATTTAGTTAGCTTTTCATATGTCTTTCTTGGAGCTTTAATCACTTTTGCCAGAAGGATATTTTTACACGTTTTAAAACATAACACCATTATACTGTAGCCTATAATAAAATAAAGCAGGGGCTCAGTATTAATAGGGGGGATTTTGGCAGGATAGACAAATAGACGGCACATTGTTCAGAAAGGATGCGGGTGGGAAATTCCCAGGAAATCTGTTCATCTATTTGGTGATATAACACTAAAGCACAGACTTGGGGTTTTTTTTGGCCGATGATATGATGAAATTTCCAGCAAAAAAGAAACAGATTTGCTGATTCTTTTTAATTTCCAATGTTGTGCTCCGGTTGCCATGGCGATATAAAATGACTTCTGGAAAGTTCGTCTGAATGGCTGCATTCTAGGAAAACACTGCTTGCCTGGTCCTGTTTTTGTCTTTAGTATTAGTATAATAGAATGGTATGATTTCTTCCCCTGTGTGTGTTTGACCCAGGTTTCAGTCCATGACTGGGTGATCGGGAACTGTGAGTCTGGGAAGTGTGACAAGTGTCAGAAGAAGATTAAGGGTTTACATGGAAAAAGCTGTGTGTGGTGCCATACTACGGTGAGACTCAGCTTTACTATTTAAAAAAAAGAAATCAGATATTGAACCGTAATAAAGATTTATAGTAATCAAGACCGAAGACACTATTCTTGATCTTGACAATGATGTAAGAAATTTCAAGCAGTTGATTGATTGATTGATTGATTTTTGTCGCTTCCTGTTTCAGCGCCATAACGAGTGCGCGAACCAGGAGCCTACAGAGTGTAACTGCGGCCCAATGAGAGACCACATTTTACCTCCATGGGCCATTTACCCCGTCATTAAGGTAGTACGATTTTCCACGTGTAAGATTTTATCTCGGTTTTATTTTTAATTACCCGAGGATTTCATTCTTTCTGTTCTTCAGGACAGGCAAAATTGTGTGAAGAACGGAGCAGACGACACCGAGTACAACACTACACCTGATGGACAGGTACTGCAGGTGAGTTGTGCTTAATTACACTTTATTATTCTTCACCTGCTTGTTCTTACTATGCCGCTGGACCGTCTCAAGGTCACGTGGCGGGATTTCTTACGAACGGTGCTGTAACACGTTTTGTATTTGCTGTGTTTACGCAGGTAATTCCAATCGCTAACACTCATCCTCTTCTGGTGTTTGTGAACCCTAAGAGTGGAGGCAAACAGGGTGAGAGGTGAGACCACGTCCGACACGTCCTTCTCAGACGACTTTCACTAGCATTATGTCAAATTCCTAGACGGTTCATACTGTGTATTGAGGGGAAGAAAGATGTCTTAGGAAGCTTATTGCTTTTTAAATTTGTAAATGAAACACCTAAAGGCTGTTTAGTGTAATACATCTGGCCAAAGACATCAGAGATGGCAAGGCGTGTTTGCTGTTTGACGTGTATTCATGCACCAAAGCTACAAGGTTAACGTAGCTTTCCAGGAATTAAATCGGACAGTTTAACATTGTGCAAATTGTATGACATCATCACACAATCACCTTGCATGGTGAAACAGATGTGCTTGCTTTTAAACACGGGCAGTAAATCTACACCAAAAGCACCAAAAATCTCGTTCCTGTTTTTACTTGTACAATGTTAAATTACTGGCTATACACTCACATGCCACTTTAATAGGAACTCGCTTATGTTTCAGCAGTGCAAGTTATATTTTACATGTGAAACAAACTAAACTGAACCGTTGAAGGTTCAGACTCCTGCAAGCTCCTGTTCAGCTTGCAGGAGTGTGCGTCAGGAAAGGTGTTCCTATTAAAGCGAGTGTTTTACATCGTAGCTCCAGTGCCAAACAAACAACGCAAGCTTAAGATGTCAAACATGTCGCAACTGGCAAGTGGAAGACGTAAATGTAAATGTTGTTTTTGGGGCGTATCGTGCCTTTGACCAGCTCATTTGCACGTTTCTTTTTGCTTAGATGTCAAGTGTCAAAATTAGAAGTCCTGTAGGAACATGGTCTAGAAACGTGACACTGGTCTTGCTCTTTGAACTGAAATGTTGCACCTTTTAAGACAATCACTAGGAAATTCTGCATATGTTTTGAAAGGAACCGAAAAGTGATAATAGCTCTGTGCAGCCGAGTGTGTTAAAATATTTGACGGGAAATGCTGAGAAATGCTGTTGGACCAAAAAAAATTAATGAAATTAATTATAAGGGTATTATAGATAGGGGGAAAAAATCTACACTCTCAGACTGTCAGAATATAATTGACTTGTTTTTGCCTGTTTTGTCACATACTGTACACAATCGCCGAGTGGGAATTCAAAAAATGTTGTATGCTTTCACTTAAAGATTTTTTTCATTTAGCTTCATGGATTAAAAATCTACAACATTTTAACGAATCACCGATCGAAAAGCAGAATTTAAGTTGCATTTAAGTTGAATTTAATGTTATATCACTTATCATGAGTCAAATGACTTATATCTGATGTACTACACTGCTGTTTTTCAGTCCTGTGTTTAAATAATGTTTTTTATTCGTTTGTTGTAGAGTTCTGCGCAAATTCCAGTACATGCTAAACCCTCGCCAGGTTTTTAACCTCAACAATGGTGGACCGGCGCCAGGGTAAGAATCTTTCCTCATACAAGATGGCGTTGACTTATTTATTTATTATAAGATTTTTTTGTGTTTAATTTTTTGTCATTTTCATGTCATGGCACTTTTTTTTTTGTTTTTGTAACTGCTTTTTTAAACTTGTCAGGAAAATTGTGTCATACAGTTGGTTTGTCTTTCCCTACTGTAATTCTTTAAAAGCATAGCCTGTTGTCCACACCTCCATCCACCATACAGATTATCTGGAGAAATATTAGTTTACAATTTGACTGCTATAACTTTTTTCATCAAAGCATAGCTTTCATCAAACACATTCTTAAATTATAAACACTCATGCAGTAACACTACTGTCACGTAGTACATTTAATTTGCATTTATTTAAATTCTCTATTACTCGTATTGCCCTTGGCTTGTAGAACACCTTCACTATCGTGTCCTCTACCACTATAGTAGTCTCCTCTACTAATTATGTAGTTGATTTGATTAAATAGATCGTTGCAGATACAGTTGGCAAAAAAGCATGTTCTAAAAATAAATTCTTGAAAATGTCACCATGTATCTCACACACACATATCCTGGTTCACAGGGGAAGTGTGGTTTCCCCATGTTAATTTACACATCTGCATGCAAGAGCCTTATCACTGCATATACGAATGCAAAATGATTACAGAAGTTATCCTGGAAAAAAAAAACAGTCCCATGTAAATAGGTCTAATGTCTGGGTTTCTTCCTTCTTCCTGGAGAAATTTCTGTTTTGTCCCAAATAAAAGAAAGGTTTTGTCCTTTCAAATATATATATATATATATATATATATATATATATATATATATATATATAGTGTGTCATACACTGGAGGACAGTGTCAGAAAATGTTCTGTCTGTATGTCTGCTCAGCCAGATTTTGTCACAGTATCACGCAAAACTGGCTGGACCTCCAGCATTTGCCTGAAGTTTAACCTGCACCATAAATAAAATCAAAATGTTGAGTAGAATGGAAATTATGAACAGTTATATGCCAGATAATAAGCTGCAAGTTTGGCCAGCGCACTGTGCATGTGCCAAACTGTGGGCGCATCTTAAATAGGCCACTGGACAGAATTTAATGAAACTTTTGCAGAACTTCGATATCTGCCGGAAGTTTAACCTGCACCATTAGTGAAATCAAAATGTTGAATTAAGGCGCAATGATCAGCTTATTTTTAGTTTCAATCTTCAACAAACTCTTTAACTGTCAATGACTGGTACTCACACTAGCACTGTATAAATTTAATGAAAACACCAAACATATGAATGAAATATGAAGTCTCCCAGATGTCTGGTATAACTCTTAGGACATGAGAGAAGATCTGTGGGAAACTAATATTGTTCACACAAAACATTAAATTATTGTGCCATTTTCACACAGATAGACAAATATATTTTTATCTATACAGGAAACATCCATCTTACCCATCGACAATATTGTAAAAATGTTCCTGTAGTGTTTCTCATAGAAGTGAATCAAACTATCCAAAAGTTTGTTAGCGTAGTCCTTAATGGTAAATTACTTAAGTTTTCCTAAAATTGGTCCATATTCAGTTAGCAAGTGGAGCAGAATAAGTTTTTTTTGCTTAGTCTATGAGCCCACCCCTTCTTCTCTCATTCATGTACACAAAAGTGATGAGCTAGCATGCTAACTAGAGGGAGCGTTAGCAAAGCGTTTTTCATGACCAAACTCACAAACACAATGAATAGTCCTGTAAACATGCCAAATCTGACTTGTTGTGAGAATTTTCACACACATTCTTCTTTTGTCTTAGTAATAAATTCTTGTGATTTCTAAGCTGTGGGATTAGCATGCTAGCAGGGTGCTGAGGGAAGCAGTGAGAGGCAGTGTCTAAAAAAAAACGACTGACAGGGCAAACACAACCAGGTATCCTTGAACGTGTTTTTTAAAGTTTAATTGTAGTTTTTTTTTTTTTTTAGTACTAAAGTTCTGCATACTTTTCCAGTTGATGTGTATTATTGTCAGTAAGAAAAGAATCACCCATCACACCTTATAGTAAACAGATTTGTTGCCAAATGGAAATTGTGTCATGTTGAATATCACTGATAAGATGTGCACAAACCACCCTCTATTAATACAGTATAGGTAAACAGAAAATAAAAAGAAGGTTAAATCATGTAGAATTTCAAAGTCAAACTAAGAAATACTGTATGTTAAACCCTTTAAAAACATGTACAGCAAACGCAGCATGTATCTGTTATATACAGTAGTTACCAAAAAGTCTTCATTAGAATGACAATCCTAATTAATTAAATATACTGTACTTTATTAAATTCAATTGAAAGTATGAATACAGTGTCGGAATCAAAATGTTATGTTTAAGAATTAGAAAGTTCCCAGGTGTCGCAAATGATGAATGAGTTCTTGCATTTATTACCCTGAGATCACTTTCGATTCCCAGGTGATGCTACTGCCATCTACTGTATAGTCTAGAAAGCAGATTCCCCTCCTTGGTTTCTCAGCGGGAAGGCGGTGGCACAGCAACTCGAGGCACCTGTGAGCTCCGAGTGTTTTTCGTTGCTCGATACGATGCATGGGCAGCAGGTTAAACATATGCAGTGGGCTGCTTCACATGATATTTTTACCTGGTGAAATTGGATTGTTGTGTTTTTATGTGTTAAAGTAATTGTATTCCTGGACTGGTTTGCGATATTTACAATTAGCTACAACTTAGCCGATTATATTAGCTACTGGAATTGACTCTAGTCTAACCTGGCATTGGCGAAGTTCTAAAACTGAGAAGTTAAATATACCCACGGGTGGCACATGGCTTAAGGGTTTACACCGGGGTCCATACCTCGCCTGCGACCCTGTGGGTGTGGAGTAGGCAGTCTCCTCGTGCTTGGTGGGTTTCCTTCAGGTACTCCAGTTTCCTCAAACAGTCCAAAGACACGCAGTGCAGGTTGATCGGTGTTTCCAAATTGTCCAGTGTGTGAGTTTGTGACATTTGTCGGATTGGCTACCCATCCAGGGTGAACCCCAACTTGTGCCCCGAGTCCCTGGGAATAGACTCCAGGCCCCTTTCATAGAATAAGTGATATACGCAGATAATGAATGCAAGAAATTACTAACTGATGATATCCATCTTTTTTTGACAAAACATCTGGAAAGCGTGTGCCAAATAAGTTTTACTGAAACACAACCAGGAGCCTTAACAGAAGAACAGCATAAGGATTGTAAATTGTAGGAGCAAAATCAAAAGGCTTTTACATACATTATGGTACAGGGAGGAAAAAATGTCAACATAGGCGGATTGTTACTGCCGGCTGTAGTAAAGAGGAACCGCTGGAAATGAAGAAGGAAGTGCAAGTGCTGGTAGATATTAAACACACTGGCACTGAACAAAATAGTTCAATGCACGTTTTTCCTGTCTCTAAGATAAAGAAAACGAAAGCAACAAGCTACTTATAAACAATTCCCGGGAAACATCTCAAGTCACCATGTTCTGTGTATTTTTGAGCGTTCATTAAAATTCCTCGTTGCAGCTCATATTGTATCTTTCATGCTCAGTGGTGACGTTTTGCAAGGTCGACCAAGCCTTTTGCATGCAGTGATGAAATGAAGCGCTCAAGTGCACCAACCGGAGCATGTAAAATACCCAAAAATGTGATATACTTGTGAGACAAGGCATGTTTTTTATTTTTCTGTGGGTTTCCATTCTAGCCAATCAGAAGTCTGGATTTTCTTCTGGCAGTATGTGTTCATTAATAATTCATTCAGGAGATACAGTACTAGTCAAATGTTTGGACACACCTTCTAATTCCATTGCCTTTTCTTTTTTTTATTCTTTCTACATTGTAAAACAATGCTGAAGTTGTCCAAAATATGCAATAATTTCATTCTGTATGTCTGCTACTTATGCTCTGTAAAGCCTTCATAACGGCTCTAATCTGAGATGCTGTTTGTTCATTGGTCATTTCTGAGACTGGTAACTTTACCTTAACTTCTCCTTTTTAGCAGAGGTAGGTTTTGATCTTGCTTTCCTGGGATGGTCTCCATGAGAGCCATGGGTTTTATATCATGAGGGCTTTCACGAGTTTCATCAGTGATGGGTTTTGCAAATGCACTTGACAATAACTATTCTTGTAAGAACTGTTCCAGTTGTGGCCACCACTGTACTGTAGCTTCCTGAAGTGGTTTTTATTTAGAGCTATCTGGAAAGCCTACAGGTTGCGCATAATAGGGTTCTCGATGTAGCTACTCCCTTTGTGTGCCAGGTGAAGAGTCTCTGAGTGCTGAATTTTTTTTTCTCCAGTTTTGAAGGTGATTGATACGTAATTGTGATTTTTTTTTAAAAGTATAAATAAAACTGACTAGTTTTTTTTTTTCCCTCCTCAGGTTGAGCTTCTTCAGAGATCTGCAGGACTACAGAATATTAGTATGTGGAGGTGATGGGACTGTGGGCTGGATCCTCGACGCCATAGGTTAGAATTACTTTTTTTTTTTCGGTAATATTTCATAGTGCTGTAAATATGATAACAACCTTTGCTTGATATGACCACTAGATGGAGCAACAAGGTTTTCACTGTAGTCATATAACTATATATGCTATACTGTAAGATGGCGGTGTACAGTTTTATATATATATATATATATATATATATATACTGACCAACTTACATTACCATTTATTCACTCTGAATAACATGGACTGTTAGAGGGAGAATTCATGAGAGGAGGCTTTGAGAAAGGGTTAAATATAGAGTGGCTGCTCTTGTAGTGCCTGTCACGACTGAGAGAAAAGAGCCCTTTTACAGCTTTTTCATACTGTAATTATTTCATGATTTCTCCCCAAATGATTATAATCATCCAGTCTTACAAAACTCAGGAGAAAAGCGCTGAATATCCAGCTGATCATCATTCAAGTGCAGCACCGCTGACTAAAATCGCCTGATTTTATGCTGATGTGATGGTCATCATTATTCGAACTATCTTGTAGATAAGGCCAACCTGCCGGTGCGCCCCCCAGTGGCTGTGCTTCCTCTCGGGACCGGAAATGACCTTGCGCGGTGCCTTCGATGGGGAGGAGGTAAGAACATCAGCTTTGAAGCTGTTGTAAGACTTTAATGTTTAAATTATTCAATCAAATTAGATAAAAAAAAAACAATATGAATGTTATTTAATTCATTTCAGGTAATCATTTCACAACAGTTTATTTTCCATCATTTCTTTTATTTATACAGTTATTATTTATTTATTTATTTATTTATACAAAATCCTTTGGCCAGGTATTTTCAAAGAGGAAACTTTGGTTCTGTGTTTAACAATTCTGCATATCTGAGGAACCTACAGAAGTAATGTCAGTTGTTATACGATGTGGCGCTTTTAACGCCCTTCTGTTTTAATTAGCTGACTGGAGCATTCAGGATCAGGAATATTAAACAGCTTTAATATTCTGTAATAATATAAGATTATTTATTATCATTAATATATGAAAATAAATAAATGAATAAATGCATGTGTATATATTTATATACGTGCTGTCAATCTAGTTAATCTCAGTCGTGGTCTGTGACTAATCATGATTAACCACAATTTTAAAATCCTCAGATTCACTTGTATCATAAATGTTGAATTTAATCTTGAAATAAAGAAATGCCTGACATACAGGTTAGAGAAAACAGATTATGCAGTTTTATAAGATCTCAAACATTAACAATGAAAAACTCTCTCGAATGGGACCGGCACCGCTTGCGGTGGCTGGGTAGTAGGCGGGGCCTCGAACCCGGATCTTCAAATCCGAAAATGAATAATGCAGACCCTTCTCTGCCTGAGCCACCACTCCCACATCTTACATTTACTGTATTCTTGTAAAAATAGCTCCCCTTGAAGGCAACTCGAGCACACGATTTTATTTTTATCCAAACTTTGATATAGAAGTTTTTAATAATGAAACACACAATGAAGCACACCTGGTGATGTTTCCTCAGTCATCTTATTATCTGCATTAACGTGCCATTATTACACACAGCCGGATAACCACACTGTGATTATGGGAAGCCATTATGGTCAACCTTTGTGTGTGTGTGTGTGTGTGTGTGTGTGTGTGTATGTAAAGAAAAATATGTATCATAATCATGTATCATAATTTTTTAAAATTAAAATTATGTTTAAAAATGTTTTTATTTTTATTTGATGAAATAGTATTACAGAACATTACACTAATTATTATTGTGAAATTAATTCTTTCACTTTCTCACATTGATTCACAATTAAAGTGTGGACATTACTCGTATTATATTTCTATAGCCCAAAAAAAAAAGAAATGAATTAATCTTCCTGTTTTCTGTATATTAAAAACGGTGTCAGAGTATGGTTATGAATAATTCTATTATAATTAAAAGAAATCTATTTTACAGAAAATGCTACCGTATCAGTAGAGAAAGTACAGCATTAAACAGAAATCAACATAAAGTGTATTCAGTACTGTGTGTGTCCAGTGTCCTGCAGCCTGTATACAGTACTGCAGCGGGGTTGATGCGCTGTGTGTCCCTGCAGGTTATGATGGCATGGACCTGGGTCGTATCCTCAAGGAGCTGGAGTTCAGCACGCCGGTTCTGATGGACCGCTGGAGTGTGGAGGTGGTGATGGAGGACAGTCAGGAGAAAGGCGATCCCGTGCCATATGAGATCATTAACAACTACTTCTCCATCGGAGTGGTGAGAGAAAGGGGGGAGGGGGAGGGGGGGGGCTTTGAACACATTCGACTAGAGATAGAAATATTATAATCATTTCAATGCTGGAAGTTAAATAGTTGGAGGATATTTTAGATTGTTTGCTTGATGTAATTAGCTATATGCTACAGGTCATTATACCTATAAAACACGTAATAGTGTCACTGAGTGCAGTATATCATATGTATGCATGTTATATAACTTTATAATGGACATAATGTTTATTGTGTAGACACACATACCCACATACACACTAGGGACCCAGGACAACTTTTGAAGTATTTCGTATTTGTTAAAACACAACACGATGACGATGATGATGATGATGATGATGATGTTAGTATTCATCATATAATAAAGTCTTAATTATGAAATGAAGTCTTCATTAAATACTACATTATATACTACTAGTCATTAATATTACAGAAAATATAAATAATAAATTAAGGCATTGATTGATTGATTGATTGATTGATATTGTTAATACTAGCTTGGTGGATGTTGAACTATATATGCTGATGTGTGCTCTGTGTGTGTGTGTGTGTGTGTATGAAGATGGAGGACAAACAGATAAAATTGATAATATATTTTTAAAACACACTGCATTTGAGAAGGATTGCATATCAATTATATATATTTGCTTTGTTTTTTCTCTTCAGGACGCATCAATTGCTCACCGGTTTCATACCATGCGTGAAAAGCATCCACAGAAATTCAACAGCAGGTGGGAGCTCATTATCATTCTGCTTTAAATGCCACTTACGTGAGAAATACAGGAATATCGCTCTTATATCATCGTTTAATCCACATATAACCACAGCACTGTTAAAAGGGTGATTCTGATTGGTCAGAAGGTGTTACAGATTTCGTTTCTGTACCAGCGGGTTTAACAGAAATCGAGATCGCCGGTTCATAATAATGTCATTGCATTGTTGTTTCTATAGCAACAAGCTGTTTAAAGAGGCTCGTATCTGATACCGTGTTGTAATATATTAGCATGTTGATGATCTCATAACATTTATTTGGAGTCTCCAGTGTCAAGAGTAACTTTAGGCTTCTTGACTCAGGAAAGTTAAAGTTAACTCTTTAACTAAAGTTAACAAAGTTGTTCCCGTATATGTTGCGGAACATCATCAGGAGACGACATTATTAGGTGTCACGACAGAAAAAAAAAAATGCCATTCTTGTTCGTTCATTCATTCCTTTATTTATTCATACACCAGTCTCTCAGTGATGCAGAAGGTTTGGATAATAAGCAATTAACTGCAGCAGTGATCATCAGGAGAAACTACTTGTCAGTTTAATTTCTAATCTTCGCCACCAGGGTGCAGTATTGCGCATATAAACACTGAAGGTTTGAGTGTAAACAGCTTGGCATGTTACATTGTATTGACAGCTTGTGTTTGTTTGTGAATTGTTGCGTTCAGAATGAAGAACAAGCTCTGGTACTTTGAGTTCGCCACATCGGAGACGATCTCAGCGTCCTGTAAGAAACTCAAGGAATGCCTCACCATCGAGGTAAAATAGCGACATTACCTCTTTCTTTGAAGAGAAATTCCTAAGTTCATCCTAAAAGTGAGAATCATAATTATATGCTCGAAGATACAGCGCCACCTCAAATGCATCCATATATAAATTAAAAACAATATTTAAAAAAATACCATATTTTTAAGAAATATTTAAGAAATACATCATTGATCATCTGTTTGTTTTATTATACTTGAATCTTTTTTTTTTTTTTTTTCTTAAAAGACTCAATTTTCAATTTCTATAAAGAACTTTACCACGAAAGTAGGAGTATGTGAACCCCATTTAAAATGATTCTCAGTGGTCATTTTTATAGGATGCTTATATCTTATATAATATTATATAAGATATTTTATAATGTATAGTCTATTCTATAATAAATCATGACATGAAGCAAATAATGCAATTTAATGATCTATTTCTGTCCTGTGTAGTGTTGCGGCATTCCGCTGGATCTCAGTAACGTCTCCCTGGAAGGCATCGCTGTCCTGAACATTCCCAGCATGCACGGTGGATCTAACCTGTGGGGTGAAGCCAAAAAGAGCGACCGAGCGAACCAGGACCTGCCCGAGGTCATCGTAGATCCTGAAGACCTAAAAGTCAGTCCTCAAGGTAGGAATTGTTCTACGACTGTGTCTCGTCAGTCACTACGCTACAGGATGAGAACTGAGACGAAGGCATGAATTAATCCCAAACATTGCAATTTCCTGGTGCTTTATTGTCTGTTTTATTGATATCAAATGAATGAATAGTGCCAGAGTGATGCACCAGTGGATAATAAATACAAATATGTATTTATTACACTGGGCAAATTGCTGCGATTCAAGAGACACAAAACAGCAGCTTGTGACGGCACTGGGAAAGCGCACAAAAGTCCTTGATGTTGAATGATCTGGGATCAACATACTCGCATTGGAGACTCTTCATTGCGGTTGATAAATGAAATGAACCACTTTGAATAGACTTTATTAATAAATCCCACACTCTTGTGTCGTCTAGACATGAGTGATAAGCGTCTGGAGGTGGTGGGACTGGAGGGAGCCATGGAAATGGGACAAATCTACACCGGCCTCAAGACTGCTGTCCGGCTCGCCAAGACCTCTCAGATCACCATCAGGTCAGCCATTACACACACACACGTATTCATGTACATGTACACACGTGTACAGTAGAGATGGGGGGGCAAAATCTATTAGTTATTTATGGCTTTTTATTTTGTTTAAATGATGTACGTTTGCATTTAAGGTGGTAAAATGTCGCAGTTCCTCTGTGATCCTCCAGGGGGTGTGCTTTAACCTGTTCAGCACAGCATCCTGTGTAGTAGGGGCAAATTATTTGTTGTTTGTTTTGAATTGAAAAGAAATCTAAAAAAAAAATTAAATCTTGATACTTATCATAGAATCGCAATACAAATCGAATCGGCACCTACTGAAGGTATCGTGATAATATCGTATCAGTGATCCCTGGTGATTCCCATCTCCAATACACAGACATATCATATCAGTCTGCTTTTCCGCACACACACACACTGCAACAGTGTTATGGACTACTCTGTAGAGTGAATCAAGCGTTTCCATGATGTAGGGTGAATAAGGAAAACCATCCTGTACAGATACTGTACTTATTGTTATTGTTATATTGTTTTTTGTTGCAATAACAACACGATACAGTGTGCAGTAAATAAAATATAGATTAGATAGATAGATATAGAATCATGATATGTATAACTTAATCGATCTTTTGTCTATATGCTTAGAGAATGTATGAATACAGAAAGTTGCTGCAGATATATTTTGACAAAATTGCGTGGGGAAAAAAATAATTGTCTTATGATTGCAAAATTCCAAAATGGTTGAACGTTCGACTGTATAATGTAGTTTTATTGTAATGGTATTTATTGTGTTTTTTTTTATGTTTAAATAAATTAGATCACACATGCTGAGACATGTCCAGGATCTGACGTCCTGCATGTCTGTCTAAACTGCCCCATACACACACACTCACACACACACATTCACCATAAACTGAATAGTCACACTTGGACAGTGTTATTCTTTTGTTATGCGTCGAACGCAGTTAAGAGTCTGACAACACTGAGGATTTACAGCAAGGAGGGAAAAACAGCAACATCCGTCCAGTCACATTTATAATTACGGCTTTACAAGTTTATTTGATTCATTCATATATTTATTATTTATTGAATTATTATCATTTTTTAAAATCCTGAACTTTTTACACGGAGGACCACAAAAAACTGCAAAAACATTCATTTAAATTAATTGTAATAAATGACATTTAAGACTCGTACCCGACCATCCAACTGAGATTCTAATGATTCTATAATAATTAAAACTAATCTAATGTAACTTGTATAATATAAAATTTTTATTTTAAGCCTATACTAATTTACAGTCCTCATTAATCCTTAATTATAAACTGCAGCGATTAAAATCCCAAATTTAAGTTACACATGGCATCCATATGATCAGGTCTAAATACAAGACTTGTTCAAGTCAAACCAGGACTTTTGTTTATTTGTTTGTTTGTTTATTTATCCCTCTATATAATCCCCTGCTACCCTAATGCACTTTCAGCGGGTCACTAACGCTTGTATACCATCAACTTAGAAAGTTTTCTCAGTATGCTGGAGCCATGACCAGCCTGCCTGCTTCACATCTGAAACGCTGGCCTCCCAGGAACTCCTTTAATGTTGCAAACATGTGGGGGAAAAGTGGTGTTCGTGAATGATCAATCGATTTTACGCTTTCAATCACAAAAGTCCTGGTTTGACTTGAACACATTATTATTATTATTATTATATCTAGTATATATATTTTGTAATTGCTATTGTAATTTGTATTGCTTGGTAACAGGACAAAGAAGCCCTTGCCCATGCAGATCGATGGAGAGCCGTGGATGCAGCCGCCGTGTACTGTAAGTGTGCATTAGCTTTTAACTGCTGATTACACTTGGTAACATCCTTCTTGAGGGACGATAAAACAAAGAACAGTGATCGTGAATAATTGTGCTGCTTTTCTATACTTAAGTCTGCTTTTTACGGTTTTAACAGCACCCAAGGGTATTTAAATATTAATAGAAATGCTCTTAAGTATATTTCCATGACTCACACTTTTTTTTAAAAGATATATTCGGCTTATAATTATCTCACAGAATTACCATAAATGGAAAATATTTTTAATGCCCAGGTGCTTAAACTGTGACTATAATACCAACTTAGATCAAACATTTTGTCGAAAACAACTGGAAAAAAACTGGACGCCTTTTTCATGAACAATTTTAAAGGTCACATGACTTGGGCTCAGTATAATTATTTAAAAAAGAAACATGGCTGAGACAGATAGAAATAGATGCAAAGCAAACAATACGAGATACAGAAGGAGAAACGGTGTAGAGTCGAGTTGACGGCAGGACGTGTGTTGGAAAGTTGCCGTTCATGGGATTTTTACACACCTCGCATGAGCCGCCATGAATTAATATTTAGTAATAATTTTACGTTCATACAGTGTCGCCAGTCATGCACATTTTGAAACAGGGTGTAACTTTCATATGTATACAGAGTCAGCCAAAATAATGTATTAATGTACACACTTAAGGAAAATAAAAATTATATGAAGGGTATTATATTTATATAATATCAATAATATCATCATAATATGATCATATATAATGTAGAGTATAGCAAAACATTTCATAATAATATATTTCTATTATTTTTTCTTATCCTGAAATGTGTGAACATTTTTTTGTCTGACTCTGTGTATGTGTGTATCCACATTTTCTTTAAGCCATAATCATTCAAATGAAAAGAAATAAATAGCTGAATAGCTTTCAGTCTGTGTGTAAAGAATCGATATAATCTTTGATTAAAAAATCTACATCACTTTTTTAATTGAATTACTGAAATCAACTTTTTCGATGATATAATTTTTTGAGATGCACCTGTGTATATGTATATTATACTTTTACTATCCTGAAAAAAAGCATTCTGTGTCTTAATACATGTATACATAAAAATCCTCATCCTTATTCGTTTTACTTTCATCACCCAAGTAAAGTAAGTCCTTAGTATTCAAAGATATCAAAGATCATGTTTTTTTTTCCCTCTCCTTCAGCGACTGATTTATTTAATTATGTACATTTTTATTACCTGCATTGTAAACACAGACAAAAGCTAAATCGTTAATATGCAGGAAATGTGTGTATTAGCTGCTACGCTGATATGATTTAGACATCTAGGTGAAGTCATGTGTCTTATTTCTCCTCCGCAGATTAACATCACACACAAGAACCAAGCGTCAATGCTGATGGCTCCTCAAGCCAAATCCTCAGGCTTCTTCAACCTAAAGTAGTGCCTGCGTATGCGACTGCACCTGCACCTGCATCATCAACCTGACATGTCTATGTGGTCCATATATAGCAATTTATTTATGTATATTAATATATATGGATGCTGAAACCAATGTGGCCAAACCATGTGTGTGTATGTGTGTGTGTGTGTGTGTGTGTATGTGTGTGTATTGTAAAGGATTCTATACACAGAACAAGAGGCTTCATTTCATGGTTTTTAAACCTTCCTGTTATCTGAGGAGACGATCTCCTTTTCAAACTTACTGGTGCAGTGTTAGATGAACTCGATCCCCGTCGTGCCATTATACTTGTCCTTCAGAGTAGTGAGAAGGTCCACAGCTACAACACACCCTGGCAAGAACCACCGCTTCCGTTTTCAGTGACCTTTAATCTTTTACAGCTTTAGTAAAATACTAATCATAATCAACATCAAGGTATAAATCGGCTGTGTTAGGTTAGGCGTTAGGGGTTTAGAGTGACTATCCGAGTGCGCGACGTAGCCTGTCATTGTGTTTACATCTGAAATGTGCGGTGTAATATTTAGATAACATAGGAATCATTTTTAAACGAATGATTGCACATTTCGCATGGCTACTCTGATATTCGCAGGAAATGCTTGATTCGGGCTCTTCCATCTGACCATCCTACTATACTATTTAGTACATTTTAACAGTTTTAAGTTTATAAATTGTCTTAAAATCTATAGATATTATACACACAGACACACACCTACATGCTTCTAAAAGTAGATTAAGATAAGTTACATGCCTTTTAAGAGGTGACATCATTGTCACCTGCTCTAGCTTATTAACAGAGAATGTAGATCTTTCAGAATACTGCCTGTTAAAAATGACTGAATAAATGTCTGAACAAAAAAGTTGAGCGTTGTGTGTTATTTTCTTGCATTATTAGATTTCTCCAGATGCAGTTTTATTTATTATTATTTTTTACTAACTGAAATAATCACTCATTCATTAAAGATATGTGTATTTACTTTTCTTGTACACTAGATGGCACTGTTTCCATGTCAGACTAACTCTAAATCAGGATTTCTTGATTCTATTTTACAAATAGCCAACTTAATTATTAATATTTAGTAGCAATTAATTATTATTAATATATTATTGCAGTAGAAGGTGGCACGGTGGCATAGTGTCATCTTGCACCTCTAGGGTCCGGGTTCGATTCCTGCCTCGGGTTTGTGTTCATGGAGTTTGCATGTTCCTCCCCCTGTGCTTCGGGGAGTTTCCTCTGTGTACTCTGGTTTCCTCCCACAGTCCAAAGCCATGCAGATTAGGCTAACTGGTGATCCAGAATTGCCCCATAGCGTGTGAAAGAGTGTGTGTATGCAGTGGATTGGCACCCCATGAATGTGTACCCCACCTCGTACCCTAAGTCTCCTGAGACCCTGTATACAGGATAAAGTAGTATATATGATTAGTGAATGAGTGATATTGTGGTAGAATAATTTATTATTATTTTAAAATAATAATATTATTATTTTAAATAATAATAATAATAAGTAGTATTATCATTATTATTACTATTATTACAAATACAAAATAATTATGCTCCAAGAGTGTAACATTTTATACGTGGTTACGCAATGGTTTTGTAAAATAATTCATTATTTATTATTGACAATTTTTAAAAAATTTCGCACATATTAAGTTTAGTTTTCCGAGAAAACTATTTTAGTATTTTACAAACATTCATTTTGCAACGAAGTATCAATTTTGCCTAATTAAAATATATAATATAGAAGAAGAATACTAATATTACACTACAATTAGTCATCAATGATAATATTACTAACAAAAAAAATTCCAAACTTATTTTAATTCCTTACCTTGTACCTCCCGCCATTACGTCATCTCTATTCGCGCGTTAAGTCACGCTCGAGTTCACGGAAATGGAAGAAAAACATAAACATTGCTGTTGTATTCGCCGTCCAATCAGATCCTTGATCCCGCCTCCCACATGCGACATGTCGCCATGCCACGCCCCCGATCGGCGCTTAAGCTCGTGTTTAGTGCCTGTTCATAGTTACAGCGGAGCGCGCGCGCACAGAGCAGTATTATTGTAAGTCTTTATAATAAAGTTAGGAGTGTGTTATCGTTGTAGACTCGTCGGATCATGAAGAACATGACTTTTCGACGTGTTAAAGACATCGGGACGGGCAGCGGAGATATTTACTTTTCATCCTCCAAATCGGATAGTTGTAGAAACATGGATTTACCATCAGGGTCCTCGGAGGTTTATAAAGCCCTGATGTACTCCGGAGGAACACTGCCCAGGAACTTTAAGAAGGTAAAACAGACTCTTTCAACCTGTTTAACTTCATATTATCACTTTAATTTTTTTTTTTTAAGTAAGCTGAACCTCGTTAGTGGTTAAACCTGGTAACATGATGTGAACTAATTAATTACATTAGTGTTTTAGTGTTAAGTATGTTAAGTTGTTAGAATGTTATAATTCGTCAAAAAAAAAAAAATCACAAATTTTTGAAAATTTTCATAACAAAAAAAATAGTTAATTAAACCCACCTGAGTAGTTTATTGCTCAGCCTCTGTCTTCAATTAGGGCGCGTGCAAGTTTCCTCCTTAATTGGCCGAGAAACGCCGACGCACGCGCTCCAGGTGAACCAGAAACCTCCATGAGGATAATCGTTCATCATCCAGTTCATAAGGAACTTGTTTTAGTTACTTGCTCCCAATGTCTCCTCGCCCCCACCTCCTTTAGCATATGCAGTATTTAATAGCAGCACTTTGTTTTTTTGTTTTTTTAGTTTAAAAGTATTTCTCACCTGCATCCGGCTGCGCGAGGCATTCGCACCTGCTTTGCTACTAGAGTATTTGCTGTATACAGGATTAGGCTCACATAGCTGCCCCCCTTACCCCCCTAAAGGTTACTCAAGTCCTAAATTTAAAGTCGTTTTGATGATATTCTTTTTACTTCATTATTCCACTTTAATTCTGTATATGATGTCAGAACCATGAAGAACCAGATGAAGTCTTGTTTTATTCAATTTTGTTCAAGGTGACCGTTGTATTTATTCTCATTTTTGCAACAGCCAACGCGCATTCACACACTATAGTACTTTAATATGTATTCTTCTATCTGGGAACGTGGATATAATTGAAGGTACTGTAAATCACTGTTTATTTAGCTGCACATTAAAGGTAATCGTGATCTTATTTGGCTGAACCAAAGACTGCAAAAGATGTACACTTTATGGCAGTTAGTGTGTTGCATGTTGCTCCTGACGCTCTAGTCCAGAAATAATCAAATGGAAAAAAGAAAAGGGGGGAAAAAACTGAAGCTGATATCATGGAGCAATTAAAATCAAGTGGTTAGATGATCTTCAAGCTCCAGAGGTAGTAAAGGGCAAAGAGAAGGTCAGAGATGCAAGAAAGTTTGAAGGAGAAAGTGACTCATCTACACTCGAAGCATCCCTTGCCAACCTTCAGAGTGTTAAATATGACCCGGTTTAGATTTAAAGCATTTTTCTCCTTTGGAGGATATTAGTGCTAACTTGGGAGATTTAAAAGCTATGTTGAAAATTCTCCAAGCATGACATGACTTAAGTTTCACAACCTGACGCCATTACACTTTTTTGTTTTTTTTTTAACCCACAAGGGCTGTTAATCTCTTGAACGACCCTCTGTTGAGAGTTACTGGTGTCATTTCCAAGCCTGAAAAGCTCTTCGGTGGCTCATTTGGCATCCACACATATGGAAGAGTGTTCATGCTCAGCCACGGTGTTGGTGTCCTTACATCCTCCTGTTTAGACCACCCACACATACACACAAGTCCTGACCAGGGCTTTGACCTCTGGGCTCATTTGACGCACAGTAAGCAGTAAGTAGCCTGTCGTACAATGGACCCCCACTGTGTGGCTGCCCAGGCTTTTTACGAGGCAGCGCAGTGGCTTTATTCTGTATTGTCTGAAATTGCGTTTTTGCGTCATTCTGTACTCTTAGCTCGTCATTACAGTGACCGCGGGTCAATATGGCTGCCCAAGTGACGGGCTCAGCGGCAGGATCCGGATCTTCCGCTTGAACTCCTCGCCAGTGTGTTTTATTATTAGTGAGATAATTAACCGTGACATCCTTAAAGAGATTTAATTCCGTCCACTTTATTATGCCGAGGGATCACGGGCATGCATGACCAATGACGATGCCTGAGACTCCCAGATTACAAAAGGAGGTTTGATGTGAATCAGTGGAGGATTTCGTCATAAATTAAAGTGGACTTTTCTTGTATCAGTGGTGTTTAGGTTTGTGTAAAGCAAAGATTGTTTCTTGTGAAGCCATTAACAGCATATTACAATTTTTAGTGTTTTATAACCAGAAATTAAATTATATAGTGACATTTAGTGATGTGCAGTATTCTAACCAGCTGGAACTCAGTAAATATGACACAAGACCTGTTGTATATGAATATATATTCAGTATGTTGAACAATTGTACTTGTACTCTGGGAGAAACAGGACACCAAGGTATACAAAAGCAGCTTAAACTACTTGCCACGTGTTGGACCTGTGAGTTAAGAAGCTAATATTAGGACATAACCAAGCAACTCTAAATACCTTAGCAAAGTTCTAGCTAGGTGCTTGTTACTGACTTGTAAAGCTAGAACCTGTTATACTTATAATAATAACAATGATTATCGTGCCCGTGTTCTGGAAGTACCAGGCCACAATGCGGACAAAAAACCAAGTTAGCTGATGCTCCTTTACCTATCTGTTATCTGTTAACCGGGTAAGGTTAGTGAATCACTAGCATTACATATTCTACACGCAACACTTTGTGACTTGATGGGTGTGAAAACTTATTCACATCACAAACAAAACTGTTTAATTATTTGATGTTTGTTGAAAGTCAGTTATTTAAGTTTTAAAGTGTGTTAACTATTAAATTACACAACAGGTGTCGTAAGACTCAAAAGGGTCTTGGTGTGTGTGTGTGTGTGTGTGTGTGTGTGTGTGTGTGTGTGTGTGTGTGTGTGTGTGTGTGTGTGTGTGAAACCCTGATAGTCAGTGTATGTGTGTTATAAGACTTGATGTGAAGGAACAGACCCACCAGTTGCTAGTTATGAAGTGTCCACTGTAATCCACCTCCTACACCCAAACCAGCCCCCGGGCCACAACAGTGTATTGTGTGTCTGACAGATTTACCCCACGTCCCCTCCCCTCCTTACACCCTCCCCCGAGGGAGCCTCTGAGCCACTTGGAAATAAATGAAGTCATTGAAGGCCATTCTGGAAGTGTATGAAAATAAAGAAAGACACAGTTTTACTAGACCAGAAGGGCAGAGGGGGACAAAGTACACTTTCACTGCAACAGCACTGTTAGGCCATTGAAGGTGAAACAGCGGTGAATTGACTTCAGACAGAACACAGGGGTGTACACTAGCAGCTCCTTCTCAGAGCGGAGGCCAGGGTGGGTCTCGTCTGGATTTGGCTCGTACCTCAATGCTGTTATTGTACTGAGATGCGAGCAGCTTGTTGCCTACACACACGTGCACTGTAGTGTATGTCAGAGTGATGGATCGTGCAGTTTCTGCAAACGCCAAATAGTACTTATCTCTACCTTAACAGAACGAGTGTGAAGGTCGAAGAAGAGCAGGCAGACACGCATTTCAGGTTTTATCTGTCGTGTGATCTGAGCACAGCGTACCTACTTAGACACGTGCGCACTGGACTGTCAGGGATTTTCGAATGTTGTCAGAAAACAAAAGCAGTTGTGTCCTTACTGTCAGACGTCTGTATTTCTGCCGAAAGCACCAAACACCGAGAATTTGGTTAGATGTTCCCGCTATAACCCCCAATGTTTTTTTTTTTTTCCTTTCTTCCTCAGAACGCAGGTCTACAGAAGTGGAAGCCCCTCACGCTGCCACCCGAACCAGAAAGGTACTTCTTCATCCTCTACTGATCTCTTTTCACGGTTTCACTTCAAGTATTAGTGTTTGGATGCGTCAGAGTCATTTCCTCAGACCGTAGTGACAGATTCACACGGAGTTTCATCATACAGCGTTCGGGGGACTCGTCTTGCTGTTTCAATAGCATAGAGGAATTTCCTCTGCAGTAAAAACTGTATGAAGTGTGGACTAACACACACAGTACGATGGGCTGTTATGCAAAATAGAATGGTGTGCCAAAGCCAGACCAAAAATACATTTTAGATAAATTATTTCCCTATAACAGCATGTCCCGAAGTATTTTATTCCTCAAATACCACAGGGATTTTTCCATCACTTATAGTTATAAATTTTCTAGCCAGCTACTGTACATGCTTTCTATTTCTGTTTATAGTTGTGGATTATTAACAAAACAATCAATTTCTTCCTTTTTTAATCTACTGTAATAGATAACCCTTTTAATATTAATACGACAAAAAAAACATTTAAGTTCATCATGGCAGGGAAAATTTTAAAAAGCTTAAAGAACAAAGCCTTATAACCGCTTGACAAAACACTGGAGACTCCTTCCATAAATATTACATGCACGGCCCTATATAGAAAGAGCCACCACATTAGTGACTTAACATCTTTGATAAACAATGAACCATGTTTCACCTGTTATTTTCATGACGTATACGCCTGAGCCGTACACGTCATCAGCACCGTCAGTAGTATATTCAAATCCGTTATCATTGACCTTGTTCAGTCGTTCGGTCTTTAGAGGAAGGTAAATCATGTATATTGCAGGTTACATGATGATTATTGGTGGCCTTCAAACTTCATTGAACTGCAACACGAATTGGAAATTTGCTTGTATACCAACAACTTCCCCCTCACTGGACACTGACGCCTTTTGAAGCACTCAAAGAGGAAATGCGGTTCAACGAGGAGAGCTGACCTTTCATAACGGCACACCCATGATTGTTTAGACCTAATCAAAACTCTCAGCCCCGTTTGTGCATGTTTCATTGAGATCGTGGTGTTTTTTTTTATTTATTTTTTATTTTTATTTAAGAGCACTGTGAAGTGATCTCTCAGAGGAAGAGCGTTCTATATAACTGAGAGCACAATGCTATGCCAGTTATTTTTATTTCACATTTTTGAAACACACATTTGTTGTAAAGCCAGCATTGAAATAAGTTTAGAGCAAATCTTCTTCTTATCAACATCATCATCATATGAATTCCTGACTTTCATGACAGAAATGAATATGTAGCAGGACATGCTCATAATACAAAGGGAAAAAGGAAAAAAAAAAAAACACTTTAGAGAATTAGTTTAGATAATTAGATAATCATTAAGCCTCCGATTAATGATTCAAAACTTGTCTTTACAGGAAGACTGTCATTCTGGAGAAGAAAGAGGATGAAGCATTCGGCTTTGAGCTTCAGGTAAGACCCGAGCTTCCTAATGGGGATACGCGAAAAAAAAATGACTGTGCTGTAAGGTACATGTGTCAAATAACTGAATTTTAATCTTCAGTTAATTAGAAAGTTAAAGTGGCAGTCTACAGCATTTAGTGCAAACAAGAATGAAGCCAACTTGCGCCACAAGGCTAGTATCCAACTTTGCTAACAAGCTAGTTGAAACTAGGCTAACTATTACATTCTGGATTTTACATTTAAAGAATCTCTGTTTTTAAAATAAAACCTGTCTAAACTGACAAAAAACCCAGAATGAATAGTTAGTCTAGTTTTAGATAGCAAGTTAGCAAAGTTGGATATTAGCTTTGTGGCGCAAGTTGGCTTACTATAGATAAGCTAATGTGGTATGCTAGCTTAATGATAGGCAGTAGTTAGCCTAAAGTTTACTAGCTTGTTACAAAATAAACAGTAGCTCTCTTTATCTGAGCTAGTAAATTAGCTAAATTAACTAGCTACCTAGATTTAGCATGATGCTGTTTGTGTCTTTTAAATTCTATAAATTAGTTAATCATCCTCAAGGTATTATAGTTAAAGATTGAACATTTATATGCTTTCCTGAAGAAACAGCACACAGTCTGAGAGATGCCATGTTGTTGGGTTTTTTTTAAGGTTTTTATTCTCAGTTCCTTTATTTCTTCTCGCTGACACACGGAGTTCACCTTTGCTTCTTTGGCAGTGTAGCTTCCCTTACAGACTCCTTCCTCCTCTCCTTTTACAATACTCCCTCTGTGAGGGTTCGTCCTTACGAAGACCTGTATGTATCGGTCACGGTCACTGAGTGCAGGGTAGATATTTGGTTTATATTTAGTGATGGATGGCTCGAGCTATTGTAGGACATTGGACCCCACCTTTCCTGCTTGGTCTGATTCAGGATGTGACACGGGGGACACTGTGTGATATCGAGCTTCAGGCTGGTTTTCACAGGCCGTTATCATAAAAACATTGGTGTTTTCACATCTTGTGAAGCATCCGGTGCTATGAGACCAGTCCACAATGAAAAAAAGAACGTAAGAAATGGAAATGTCTGTTTGGAAAATTTGGAAATGCTTTAAAATCAACATCAGATTCACCTTCACAATGATCTCCACGTTTCCGAGCAACTTCAGTCAACATGATTCAGGCTTTTGGGATCTTGCGTCAATTGACACGCTCTTAGCAGACGAATAATTTCACTCTATCGTTCTATGATGTCTTGTGGTCGAAAATGAATTTCCCAGCTCTTGTCTTTTTGTTTTTTTTTTACATTTTGTTCACTGCAATGTATGCGATTAAATGAAGCAGATGTTAGTCAGCTTTACCTCTTTCTATGAGTGAGTTTAGTTTCAAGACACCCTCAGCTGCCACACGTGTTAACCTCAAGTGCATTGCTGGGGTTTATGTGTAGGAAGCGATACATGATATATACTCACAAAGCAAGTCCGATAGTAGATGGGTTTTTTTCTGACAAAGACTTTGTAGGCTCTGTTTCCTACTTGACTATGTACTGTACTGTTTGGGTATTTTTGAAACTTTCCTTGTAAAAGGTAAATAGGTAACTATGTTGATCAAACTGTAATACTATTGTGGTACTACTGTGACACATCATAAACTGTTCATTATATATTTAACTAATGAGATCATGGTACTGATATTGGTACTGATACATGATACTATGGTTACCTTGGGGTGACTGTACTTCACACCATGACATAGTTTAGCTTTTATGTTTTTAATTTAGGTTAATATTTTATATGGAAGAATGTTGTGATAGCATATCGTGGTTAAGGCTTTCCAAATAAAGTATTTTGTCTTGGTGGTTGATTATTTATTAGGATTATAGATCAGTCTCAAGGCAGCTGGACCGTCATACCCATCTCTGCTTGAGGCCTTGTTCTCAAGCCCATTTTGCCTTGGTGTGAGACATCTTGGTTTCTGGAATGGGCCTGAACATGGTTTGGTTTGTTTTGATGTGGATCTTGTGTTTTGATTTGTCGTCTGATGGTGTGAATCTTTGGCTTAATTTGGCCTTTGTTGGTATAGATCTGTGGATTTGACTTGGTCTTTGTTGGATGTGTGGATATTGGGCTTACTTTGATCTCTGTTGGTATGGACCTTTTGAGTTTCATTTGGTCTCTTTTGGTGTGGAACTTTTTGGTGTGGATTTGCAGCAGCTCCTTGGGTTATACCTGATCTCTATTGTTGTACATCTTCGGCATTACTTGGGTTTGAAATGGTCTCTGTTGGTGTGGATATTGGGCTTGACTTTCTTTCGATTGGTGTAGGTGTTGGGCTTAACTTGGTTTCTGTTGGTGTGGATCTTGGGCTTGACTTGGTTTCTGTTGGTGTGGACCTTGAGCTTGACTTGGTTTCTGTTGGTGTGGACCTTGGGCTTGACTTGGTTTCTGTTGGTGTAGGTGTTGGATTTGTCTTTGGTGTGGATTTTGTGCTTGTCTTGGTTCGTATAGCTGTTGGAAGTATGTTGTTTTCTCATGGTGTGACCTGTCTTGGTTGGTCTGGATTTTGGATATAACTTGGTCTTAACTGCAGCACTACTTATTTCCTTCTGGAAATAAATGACAAAAGATCACATCACTTCACAAATCCAGTTTCATTATATAATGTAGCAGAGAAATACTACATCTGTCATACATCTTAGAGTTTTCCCAAACATTTTTACAAATAATTTTAGCATCCTGTGGGTCGGTTGTGTTTTGAATGACTTAATAACCGTAGTAGTGCAACAGTTAATTTCACTTCATTTAAACTATATTCGTAGTGCACATTTTACAATAGATGTTTACAAAAAGGAACTGCACAGAGGTATACAGTCAAGAAATAAATGTTTTAAAAAACAATTCTGGATAGCTTTCAGTCTGTCCCAAATGAACAAGTCTGAGACAATAGTGGCAATGATGCATTCCTGCAGTTGACATGAGGAAGAGAGGAACCAGACTCGAAAGGCAACCCATTCTCATTTGGGTGAAACTGTATAATTTATTATTATAAATGTTGATCTAGTAATCATAGGTGTTCAACAAAGCAGCCGGTTGAATAATCGTTAAAAAGCGTGGGCTTTATTTGAATATGCTTTTACTCATGCAAAGAATTGCTTATGCCATGCAGAACAATAAGCAAATCAGTCTAACAACCGTCTCTCTGATTACAAGGCTGCTGTGTCCTCTGTGAGACATTAACGTCTGCGCCGTCATACCAGAGCTGTTCATTAGCACTGCAGTAGGAAGCAGCTCAATGTTTTGCATGTGGAAGCGCTACCAGTAATCTGCTAGAGCCGTTCTTCCTGTAGCGATAGTTCTATCTTTGTATGTTCGTATGCATCGCACTTCCTCCCTGTCTAATGTTTGAATGAGCGAAATCCAAAACATTTAGAGGCTCATGGGGATGTGGTGAAACATTCTGGCCTCCCTGCACATTCTGGTCCTTCTTGGTTTGCCTTATTGATCTAAACACAGCTTAGCAGAGCTGAAGATCTGACCCCAGGGTGTGCTGATTTAACAGCAGGGAGTTTCTGTTCCTTACAAAATGTCGCAGCCAAAAGTTGAGCAACAAACTGCAGAAGTTTGTCAGATTACTGCAACGTTGCCCTGAACAGAAGAAGAATAGAAAGATGTTACAGAATGCTTGAAGAAGTTTCAGGTTGACTTGTTGGATGAGGATGTTTTGTACGTGACCAACAGTCTGAGGTTTCTTACGACAGACTGGTCAAACTGTCAGTCAAAATGTTGACTATGGGAAATGTGGCATTTCTAGCTTATGGTGCATATAAGATACATTTTGTAGAGTTCTTTCTTTACAGCAAATATAGTCAATCATCCAAGACGTTTGCAGTCAATCAGCCAAGGAAAGTCATCTTTCTTTACTGTACAATGTATGACGCCACCAGTTTAATATTGTAGCTTCAGTTTACTGTAATATGACTTAATATTAAGTCATGTTCCAATTATTACACACTCACTTGCCTCAATGGACCCTCAATATAATGTTATGGATACGTTGTATAAAATATTATCCAGATGGCTAAACAGTAAAAAAAAAAAAAAAAAGTCTTCATATTTTGCTTCAAAGAGCCAGACTTTCCTGTATTGGTAATATTGTCTTGAGGAATACTTCTCCTGGCTTCCTGAAGGACTTTTTTAGCTCTCATTTCCAATCCAGTCCCTCTACCTGAGCAGTTTCAGAGGAACGTTTTTGTTTGTTAAGCCACACAGTGACCTATGAATTATTCTTGCCTTAAAAAAACATTCAACTAATATATATATATAAAGGCATGAACCAGTGAGAAACAGGTGCAAGTGATGACGGATGATCAGGCCGGTGATTAATATACTGGTGATGCTGTGTGGCTGGAACAGATGAGAGAGGAAATGAGGTCGCTGCTAAAGTTGTAACATAAACAATTATTTATAAATTGTGACTTTAGGTGCTTAAATTTATGAGAGGGAATTCAAGACTCAACTCTTTGACACAGTATGTACTGTCTTATCAGTAGGCATCATCACTGTAATATGTAGGTCACTTTGCAATGATCTGTATTTGAAATTTAATAACATTTAACCAATAAAATGCACTAAAGTCATCGTGTCAGGATCTGTTTTTGTATTATGCTGCAGAATAACCCTGTTGGTACTCGGTGGTTTCAGTTGAACACATCACTAATGTGCAAACTTTGCTGTGACGGTTGTAAAGCGGTTGCTGTGGCTGATTTTTTTATACGTCTGCAGCGTCCTATTCTTTATTTTAGAAGCCGTCAAAATCGAACTGTATTAGAAACCACACGAGCATTCTGAATAACACACTGCACTATGAACTGACAAATTAAGCTTCTCATTTTTTTTTTTTTTCCTTTTTTTACACGAGCCTTGTACAGAAGTAAAGATCAGACATTACAGATACCAAAACCTGTTTAGGCCTGGGGCAAAAAAAAAAAAAACATTGAATGAATAGAAAACCTAATTTATAGCCAGTTGGGCTCACGCGTATCCAAATATATATATGTATGTATGTATGTATGTATGTATGTATGTATGTATGTATGTGTGTGTGTGTGTGTGTGTATGTATGTATATATATATATATATATATATATAGCACATTTGTGACTCATAGTTTTTTGTTGGTGAAACTGCAGTCAAACAGGCCCTTCATACATTTCAAACTCTTTCCTCTGTGTTTACATGCCTGACCCTTGTGTACATTTACTTGTGTCTGGAAAGCAAATGTCCTCGGCACGCGAGTCAGCCTCATTTATCTTCCTATATTTCTTGTTTATCTGTTACAGACGTACGGGCTGCACCACCAGGACGAGAACTCTGTCGAGATGTGCACGTTTGTCTGCAAAGTCCACGAGGACAGTCCGGCTAAGCTCGCCGGCCTTAAAGTGGGTAAGTGTGTGTTTGTAAAGTACATTAATACCTCGCCAAGTGTGTTTGGTTAGGCCCTCTGGGTCTAAACTGGTACTCGGCACCCGGATACAAAATAACCGTATGTGGAAGAAAGCAAGGAAGAGGAGATGAAGACGAGAGCAAATAATTTGTCCGGTGTTCTTTTATATCGATACTGCCATGTCACTGCGGCCAATTTCCTTTTGGCCGAGTACCAGCGCCTAAGCAAAGTAAAAACTTGCCAAGCTTTACTTTGTGCTCCACCCCGTCTTGTTTTTTTTCCCCGAAGGCCTTCTGTCACTGTGTCAACAGCGGGGCAGATGTGTGTCACCCGGCTGTTTAGGGAAAGGCAAATATAACCAACGTGTGTTACCTGTTTTTGAGTCAACAAGCCCTGCAGCCGTCTGGTAATAATGCCACATCGACTTCTGTCACGCAGTGTCCCTGTCTGCCAGAACAGCTCGGTTTCTCAATGTGCATAAACATCATAGTGATCATTTACAATAATTAAGATTAATTGATTCTATTGGCAAAAGAAAAACACAAGCTTTTATAATCGCTATGTTTTTATGGATGAGTCTCGCTTAATGTACAATACTTGAGGAGTGCCATGAAGAGACTCATTCCAACACGTAATTATGTTTATGCTTAGAATGGTTATGACATAAGTGTATTTTTCCTTTTAAAACGCATCACTAAAGAGGACGAGTGTAGTGTAATTACGTGCAATCACACAACTGTTTATTGACTCAGAGCGGCACGTTGTTGTTCATTTTGTAGCCAGTGATGTTCAAACAGGCAAAATTGAGACTGTTTTTGGTCTCCACATTTTCAGTTTATCCGTATTGGATCGTCATGGCGATCAGAAAGTGTCACACAAGTGCAGAAACTTCAAGCAGAAGTTAAGAGTCATGAGCGCTTGAGTCAGGAAGGTCCTGAGGCCAAAAAAACGATTTGAACCGAAACGTAATCATGTGATTGTGATTAAGAGTTGCACAATCATGTAACTAAAAAAAAAAATTGAGTATCTGATTACGTACATTTAGTAATTATGTCCAGTCCTCCTATTAAGGATGTTACAGGAGCTTGGCTCATTTTTTTTTGTTTTGTCCCGGTCAGTCAACCCTCCGAGACGAGACTTCTTTCACCCACTGACATGGTCTGCTGGTTGTGAGTGCAGACGGTATGTTCAGTCTCTACACCTTTATCGGATCATCTTTAAAAGTATTAGATTAAAACAAACTGATCAGAGATCAGCTGTGAAGTAGCTCACGAAGCATGGTCGTCAGTTTCATTTCCTACATTCTCTGCATGCTTTGCTCTTTTGTCCTTTTGTCCCGCCTCTCGGACCTTCATGACCTCACCGCGTTCGGCACAAAGATTTGAAAAGCAATCTTTTAATCTTCGAAACTTGTGGGTGGCAAGTGAGGCAGTCTCTAGAAACAATATCTTTATAAACCAGTGGCTCTCGAGGACCGAAGCACCCAGATGAAGTTGAGAAACCCCGTTGAAGGTCTTAGCTACCTCAAACAAGATCTTAAGTATAAGATCTTAAAGCTCCGAAATTTCATACAAACCACAAAGTGGCCTGACATTGGAGATGATCTGAATTTGAATTCTTGCTGTGACGTCTGCAACTGAACGAACCTGATGCGATTGTTTTCCTGTACGGTAGTCGTATAAAAGTCAGACACAAAAACATTTAGGGAAATTCTCCATGTCTGCTCGAACAAGAAGATGCTCCGGGCTTGTTGTCACCTCAGGCTCCGTTTTTGAAATGTGAGAACTATTTGCTTCATTAAAAAAAAAAAAAAATGTAAAAAAATCAAGTGTCACTTCCTGCTTTGTCAGTCACGTTGACTGTAAGTTCAACCACTCTTGCACAAGCTTTTGGGAATACAAGCATCGTGTTTTAGGCGGTGTCGGTAAAAGTTATGATGCTCAGCGTTTAGGTTGCTCAATAAGTTCTAAAAACGAACACGTGTTCTTCAAGACATGTGAAGCCACCCAGCCAGTGCTATCCACCTTCTTCTACATGCACACTGCGAAGAATGATACTTTAGCAAGTTAAATTTATGTACGCATTCTTAAAAATAAATATAATGCATTTACAGCAAACCAAATGTAGCACTATTATTAAGCTGATTTCTAGTCAAATGTTACTAAAATTGCAAGCGAAAATGACAGAAGCAAAATGATCCGTCAACAGAACAAGACATTTTTACTCACAATTTTAGTAACATTTGACTAGAAGTAAGTTTAATAATCTTGTATTTGGTTTATGTTCTTATTTTCAGAAATGATGCATAGATTTGGCTAAATTCAAGCATATTTAACCGGCTAAGATTCAGCGTGATCGACGGTGTACAGACAAAGAGCCGACCCGACCATCCAGACCGCGTGACCAATTTCCACCTCTATTAACACCCCACTTCTGTCTACTTGTTTTCCAGGAGACACCATCGCCAGCATCAACGAAAATTCAGTCGAAGGAGTTCGCCATAAGGAAATCGTCCAGCTCATCAGATCATCCGGCAACAGCGTCAGGTGACTTTTTTGTTTGTTTGTTTGTTTGTTTGTTTTCTTTTCAAATAAAGCAAAACACGCAATCTGTTTGCTGCCATTTCAACCGGAATTACTCAACCCAATCAGAGTGATCTGGTTTATTAGGACCTGATTAAAACCACACGCGCCCTTGAGCCGATTATAAGATAAAAAAGGTTGTGAAAAATAAACGGAGTCTTGATTATACGCCGAAAGCCGCGAGGGTCTTACACGAACCACATGAACGAGAAGCCGTGCGCGGCTTTGCTTTGCTGATTAAGGCACCGAGTGGTGCTGTAAACAAGAAAGTTATCAATCTTGTAAAAGGAAGAAAGAAAGAATTGAGGTCCCCACATCATATCCGTGTCTTGAAATCAGACCCATGTGTAGGAGCTTGTAAATGGCTGAGCTCAGACTCGGACGCCGGGTGTGTGTGGTGCAGGGTTTCATGTTAAAGCTGAGCTTTAAACATGACTTTTTATTTCTTCCCTTTTTTTTTTTTTTTACACATGGATTAAGACACAGGAAGCAATTTAGTCACGGTACTGACGTGTAGTTTGTCTGTTACGCTTTCTTTTCCAGGTTGGAAACGGTATACAGTAACACTATAAGGAAAGCAGAACTTGAAGCCCGTCTGCAGTATTTAAAGGTAAAAACAAACCTCTTGCAAGACTCCTAATACTTGGAAGCGCATGAGTAACCCTGCCTTGTTGCTTTCTGTAAATCTGTTGCAATATGCACATGAAGCGCAAATGCACATTGACACTCGTGCACATGCCAGCCCCACCCGTCCACCTCGTACCCCACCTGTTGCCATCCGCCTGTGCCCTCCTAATCCCCCCCCTCTCCAGCATACCGGTACGCACAGCTGAACGAGCACATTTCACACAGGAGTGCCGCGCAGACGCACATTCCTCTGGTGAAGAAGCAGAAGTGGGGTTTAGCGGCATCAGCCAGCATGTGCAAAAACCACATTGTTAAAATGCAGCGACTTACAGTTTAGATCGTTTGTGTTATTTCTACTTTCGCACTTTTTGAATTCTCAGATGCGGCCCCCCATTTCTTTTAATTAGTTCGTAATTTAGGCAGTTTGTGGGCAAGGCTCATGCTTATTAACCAAAAAAAGCTTGGTGAGAATCTTTTTTTTTTTTTTTTTTAGCGGTTATAATGCAAGCGATAAGCGGAACCAACATTTGATTTGCAAATGTGCCATGATATTTTCCCCATTTATAGCTACATTTTATATTATCATATAAATGAAGAATGTAGCTGTTATAGGAACATAATCAACTCGACATGACTGCAAGTTGGTTTTCAGATTGTGTTTTCATCTTTAAATATGGTGTCTTAAAGTGATTCGTTTTATGGGGAGAAAAAAAAATAGTTAGCATGGCTAGCATTAATGCTATAGGCTACTTCCGATCCGACTTTGCTGTGATCTGTATAAACGAATTAACCTGCATGATGTAGCTTGGCGGAAGCCATCTTGAAAAACTAGAGCTGCTGTTTGTTTTTCTGCACCAAGACACCAAGACACCAAGCCCCGCCTCCTGTGCGAAGTTTTAATCGTCCCAGCATGAGGTTCACTTTGAACTTCGCTTTGTAAAATCCCAGTTGTTTTTACAAACTCCTTCATCTTAAAAATAAGACGATTAGATTAAAGTCGGTGAAGATGTTCGGATTTGACCATGTGGTCTGTAGGAGTTACTTCCATTACAGTACGTCCCGATTTATAAATATCTGAAGTGAGCAGTGACATTTAAACAAGTAACAGGAACACAAGCAAAGACATAGGAAACATTGCTACTCAGCTCCAACTCGCCACTTCCGTTTTTTCACATGAGAGAAGCCTCGTGGGTGAAATCGAATGTTCTCAGTATTTTGCGAAATGTAATTGTGTGGGCACATCAGGTCGCTAATGACACTAACTGCTGCGTGATTCTGTCTCTCACAGCAAACTCTACATGAGAAGTGGGACGAGTACAGATCGCTGATGGTGCAGGAGCAGAGACTTGTACACGGTGAGACTTCATTAATGTGTAGTCACTCGCAAACAGCGGAACAACTTGGATTAGCCAAAAGAATAAAAAAACAATATATACACACACACGCACACACTATATGTGATGGAATTATGACCTAATAAAACCTCAGGCGTGGCCGAAATGGCAAAACTTGACATTTTTAAAATCAGGGAGGCGAGGTTAAAATTCAATGAAACAGATTGCATTATTACCACCATAAAATGCACAACACACACACACACACACATGCAAGAGAAATCTGTTTGTGCTGTAGGAACACCCTTACTTCTCAACGCTGCAGGATTTGAGACTGAACTAAAATGTTTTATCTTAACCAAGACTTTAACACGCAGATTAACTCCAAAATCTAGATTTTACACCAGCAAGATCCACTGATGCAATAATCCACAGTAATATATTCTCTGTAGTCTGTTTTAAACCAGGTGGTAGGATTTATTAATAATGCTAAAAGTTTGCTTGATGAGACCCAAGCTTGATATTTCTCCGTCTTTCCTCTCACAGGCATCGTGATGAGCGACGCAGACGTGTACGAGTCGCTGGAGTCGGCCGGCGTGTACGGCAGCCTGGGTGCTCCGAGCCCCCTGACCTCCCGCTCTCTCCGCTGCACAGGCAGCACCAACAGCAGCGCGAGCCACCTGAGCGAGGACGACCCGCTCTACCAGACCTGCTACTACCAGCCCAACAACAGCAAAGCAGACAGCGAGGACGTCAGCGACGGTTCCGTCAGTCTCGACGACAAGCCGCAGCGGAACCGCAGCCGGTTCCTCCGGCCCACTAGCGAGCTCTTCGCCTCGGCCAAAACGTCGCTCAGCCGCAGCGCCAGCACGCGCAGTTACCTAAGGGGCTCTTCGTCATCGACATCATCCTCGTCCTCCGCACCAGGTCCAGAAAAGCTGCAGAGCGGCGCCTTCAACACGCTGCAGAGGAAATCCAAACGCACAAGCATCAGACGCAGGCTCCTCAAATACATCCCGGGTCTGAACCGAGCTCTAGAGGAGGAGGAGAGCAAACTGTGATTTTCACTCAGGGGAAGAAAAAAAAAAATAAGAGACTCACAGACTCTCACTCAGCCAAAGACTGCACCAGGAACATGCCTTCGAATCATAAAACCTGGCACCAAGTGTACATGTACAGGAGAAGCAACCAAAAAGGAGTATAACGGCAATATTTCTAGTGGAAACATCATCCATTTTCAGTTATTAGAAAACGCTTAAAATATTGCGAGTGCTTGCAGTATAAGTACTTGATGAACAGCTAGAAATTTACCAAAAGCTGAGGCTTTTTTTTTTCTTTCTGTAAATGTGAAATCTTGAAAAACTGTGTTGCAAAAACAAAACTGAAATTGCTTTTTGTTCACCTGGCCACCTCCTGATACTGTACTGTTGGAACCTTGGTATTTTTACGGTCTTATTTTCCAAGGGAGAAGAACCCGGGCTGTACCCTTTAGTCATCTAGCCACACAAACAATCGGGACCAAAGTTCCCAGTATTCAAAACCAAAGGAACCGTAATGTGTTAAGTGTGTGTCTGCTTATTTTCTGTTAACTCTTGCGCTGGCAATCCAGTCGGTCATCATTCGTCATGTACATAATTTTTTTAAAAATAATTTATTTATTTATTTTCACTAGGTTTTTTTTATGTACAAAATGAAGGTTTTTCTGTTTGTATTTTTATTTTTAGTATTTTTTTTTATTCTGTGATCAAGGGCATTTTTTTTAAGTGTCTTTTTTTCGGCATATACTGTATTCGATGATGTCCGATGTCTTTTCTACTCTGAAAAAAAGCTAAAAATAAATGTGTGATATCAGTCGTGTATTGCGTGTCCTCACTTCGCACCTCCTACAGGAGTCATTTTGGTTTTAATACAGTTTGCTGTTATTTCAGATTTCCTAAAATGCCTTGTTGAATTTAGCTGCTACGTCATTCTGTTTATTGTATAAATAAAGATTTTAGAGGGTATTTCTAGGAAGTCACCCAAAACAACACATTTAAATAACCGTCACTTGTGTACAGTATATGTTGGCTCTTTAGGAAGACCATAATAATAATAGTAGTTGTAATGTTATTAACAATATTTAATCATTGTTTTTCAAAGTAAAATTCTAAACGCTTTCAAACAAGTGTTGAAGAGATATCACTCACTTACTCATCATCTATACCGCTTAATCCTGCATTCATGGTCACGGGGGGCCTGGAGCCTATCCCAGGAGACTTGGGGCACATGGCAGGGTACACCCTGGACAGGGTGCCAATCCATCGCACACACACACACACACACATACACTCACTCATTCACACACTACGGGCAATCTGGGAATTAGCCTAACCTACATGTCTTTGGACTGTGGGAGGAAACCCACCAAGCACGGGGAGAACATGCAAACTCCATGCACACAGAGACGGGAATCGAGCCTGAACAGGGATCGAACCCGGACCCTGGCGGTGCAAACCACTGCTAACCACTACACCACCGTACCGCCCTGTTGAAGAGACATGATTTTTTTTTTTTTTGGCTAGTTGGGTATTTATGTAATAATGGTGGAAAACAGGCTACGCAAATGAAAATAGCTAAGTGTTTGGGATTGAGACTAAACAGCTGTGTGGCCATAAGAAAGAGACTCCTCAGGAAAAAAAAAAAAGCTTCAGTTTGTTAGGGAGCACAAAGACCAGATTTCGGTCCAATGTAAAAAGGTCATGTAGTCTAATGGGTTCTGATTGACCCTATTCCAGAGCGACGGGGGCATCAGGGTAAGAAGAGAAGAGCGTGAAGCGATGCACCGTCATGCATAGTGTCCACTGTACAAGCCTCTGGAGACAGTGTTATGATCGCTTCAGTTGATCAGATCGAGACTCAGCAACATTAAATGGCAATAAAATGAAGTCAGTCTGATGACCTGAATGTACTGCAGGACCGGATTATCACATCTATGGAGTTTTCTCCATCGACTGTACGACCAAATTACAGGACACAAATTGTGAAAAAGTGGTTGTGGAAGCACGATGAAACATTTTCACGAATGATCCGGCCTTCACGTTGCGTGCCATAAACATGGATAAAGGCGGAGAATGCAATATTAGTGAGCTACTGTCGTTCCGGCCAGGCAGTTTAATAGTAACATCATTTTTGTCCTGCTTGCTCATTTATTATCGCAAAAAGGTGAAGCATTACTGATCTACATCACTATTTATGTCAATGACAGCGAATTGAAATTCATTGCATGTGATAAGAAGAACATTTTCCAAACAAAACAGAACTTACATCGTCCTTGATTAAGAAGTTCTACAGTAGCTATTTACAGCTACTGTTCTCTGAAACGCTGAAGATGAAATGTGTTGGAATTTGCGAGAGAGAAAAAAAAAAAATAAATAAATAAAAGTGACCCCGGAATTCCTGCTCTATTCTCTGTCTCGAGGCCACAGCTGAACCTTGGCCTCACAAAATAACACATTGCCATGGAGCTTCGGGAGTATTCAAGGGGTCCTGGGTGAAGGGCTTTCACCTCAGTGTCTCTTCTGACCCGGGAGGTCATGTAACCCCCCCACCCCCCTCAATCGCCCAGGCTTTGTGTCCTCCCACAGCTGATGCCAATTGGTTCATGACTCTGTTCGGATGGCCGTCAGTTGTCATGCAGGACAAGCAGGGTTTGGGTTTGGTGCGCTATTGTTTACAGCTAGTGACAGATAAAGCAAGGGGTAAAATTGATGGTTGACGTCAGCGATTACGATTTACGGGCTTTTAAGAGCGTTCAGAGTGATTAGGATTTTTAAAAGGCCTGAGTACGTAATGAGTAAACGTGAAAGGCGCGGTTGAATAAAGGGTGAGTCGATGCGGTATAATTAGCACTTCAAAGAAAGGATTGTGTTGTTATTAGCTATGTGGTTGGGCATGGCTGCTTATTTATAGTAACAGTCGTGTGCGTTTGTTTATTTGTGTGGGGTCATGTGACATAATCGTGACACCATGAAAACAACAAAAACAAGCCATGTGGCTTATACTGTACAGTGCTGTAAACAAAAGCCGTAGCTAAGGAGGGAATTTCATGTTCAAAATAGTCGGCCAAAACATGCTAGCCTATTGGTGCTAAAATAGTCTCACCTAGGTGAAAAAAATGAATTTGTAAATAGAATCATATAACACCATTTTCACAATACTTCATGCTTCTTATCTCCACATCCATGCTTCATTTTTTTGTAAATATGCTACACACTTATATTTTTATTGCTGAATACAATTGCATACCCTTGTAGTGTCTGTAACTTGTTTTTAATTAAAATCGTTCAATCCTTTTAACTGTCATTCAAATGAAACTTGGCCAGTTTGGATTTCACATAAACCTGAAAAAGTTTCTCATTCTGAAATACAAAAATGTTAAGATATTGCAACATGAACTTGACATGGTTACAGACACTACAGATGTTTTTGTCTTTTAAGCTTTTATCAAAATCCAATTTAAGCAACAATTTTTCCAGGTCATATGCTTCTATAAGCTTACACCGTTATAGTATCAGTAAAGAAATATGAATAATTTGCATTTTAAATGATTATTGTTTGAAACGAGACAGTATAACATTGAAAATTGGGCCAGATATAAAATCATCTCTTAAAAAACGATTGAAGTTAGCAACTTGAATTTTTCAAAGACACAAGATTGCTCACTCCCATGTTCTATAAACTTCATAAGTAGCTCGTTTGGCACACATATTCTACATTATAATTAAAACATTTAAAAATATATATATTTTAAATCAGCACCAATACTATGTTTTGGCTGAGCTTCCGGCGAAGAACGTATAAACATCCTTCCAGTGACCTCTTTGCTTTAATGATAGTCATGATAAGAATGCAGTAAAGCTTTTCATCTATATTTAATAAAGACGCACGTCACAGGAATGTCTGGCTTACTGTAGTTCCACTTCTGTTCGAAAGCTTCCTGCCAGGTAAGTTAGGATGACAGCTGAAAGATCTGCAGCAGGAGGCTGGATTTCTTTCCTATAATTAGCATGTAACGTTAATGAGGTCCCTTTTTAAAAAATATTTAATTCTGAATAACATCGCTGTTTTTACTGCGTTTTGGTATTCAACCCAAAAAAAAAAAAAACTGGGCGTATTTGAAAAATGATTTCTGATACAAAATATTTTAGGAAAACTATTTTAGGAAAGAAAAGTAAAAAAGAAAACGCTATTCATTTAACACAAAGACTTTTGTCCTGAGATCACAATCGCTAGCAGGAGAATCTAAGTAGGAAATCCAACAACTCCCTGGAGTTGGTAAAAAGCCTGGTTGCTCCCTGAGCCTCCTCCCACTTGTGCACAAACATGCTCTGTGCGAGAGTGTGTTCCTAATTACGCACTTGTGTGCAAACTGCAGTGAGCGCATGTTTCCAACATAAGGCCTCTATTGTAGTGGACTTCCTAACCGAACTGTTTGTGGTTTTTACCTGCGTTCTGTTTTTGGCAGAAGTCGCAAGGGTGAGGTTACGTAAGGGAGCCAGAATCAACTGGAAATCTCTGGGAGAACACTGCCATAGAAACAATGAACACATTAGTAATCATTAATATATAATCATTTAACAACGTGTAGGAAATGCTCGGTGGATTTGTCACACAGGATGTAGAACTGGTTGGCACAGAACCATTCAAAGTGATTGTACTGAAGTTATTATTATGTGGAAGAGGATGGGCCGGCTGTAGAGCCTCTTTAGAGTCTGCTTCCTTCTGTGATGATTCCCTTGGGTCTTGTTGAGGAATTCTTCTCGTCACTGTTTCACTAATTTCAGGATCTAGAGGTGATTTCTAGAAAGCTGCGTTGTCGTACTATTTGTTTTTTAAAACTGATCTCCTCAAAACTTTGGGCATTATGAATTTTCTGCGACCCCAAACTTTAACCAGGTCAAGCTTTTCCCCAGATTTCCTCTCGTTTAGGACTTGTAAAAACAATATTGAATAAATATTTTTGTGTTGGAGCCACTTACATTTACAGGATTCGGCAGACGCTCTTATCCAGAGCGAATTACATTTTGTATCTCATTATACAGTTCATCTGAGTAGTTCAGGGTTAAGGGCCTCGCTCAAGGGCTGTGGGGTGTGAACCTGGGACCTTCTGAACCATAGTCCAAACCTTATGGTTTAACCACGGAGGTACCCCTGCCCTGCACTTATGATCATCAAGGAACTGGTTTGAGGAATCATGGAATTTGGCTCCTTCAAAAATAAAAAAGTGCCTTCACAATAATCCAAACCCTGAGCCCTAGTTGGGAACTTCATAACCAAGTGAAATAGAACTGATAATTTTTACTGAATGGAAAAACAGACAAAATGAGCAGATTGTGGTGTTGAATAAACGCCCAAAGTGAAAATAACCTACAGTGTTTTATGGGCCCAACTGACCTCAAATGAACTCTGAAAATGTTAACTTAATACTGGAGATTTTGCCGAGTAAGTGATTTATTTATTTTATTTTTTTATTATCGCTTCCTAAAACTGTTAGCTGGCAACTGCCTCTTAGTTACTTGGGCGTTTCGTAACGTGTATGATTTCTAGTGTGATATATACAGTTACTAACTTTGTGGAACAGAAACCACAGCGGAAACTCATTACTGTCCAAATATTACACAGATATCCAGGGGTGGACAAATTAATAACCCATGTTTCCCAGGACCTCATTTTTTTTCCAGGAGCCATCCAGGAGAACGTGGCCTGCGTGAGGGTGTTTGATGTTTAAAAGACCCGAAACACCCAGTGACCTCAGAATACATCACTGATGATGCTCCCTAGCTAAGTGTTATTTTAAAATCCTGCAGTATAAGTGCAGTCAGTAGTCGCGAGCCTGTCTGTGTGTTTTTTTCTTCTTCTATTCACAACAACCAAAGGTACAATTTAAAGAAAAAAGTACTTACTATTGATGTTCTTAAAACAGTTTTTTTTTTTGATGTACAGTACATACTGTAGACGCCACAGCACTCATTCAGAATCCCATCACTTCTGGATCTACCAGGTTGACCATTTAGCACCAATATTTTCATATACAGGAACACACAGGAACAGTGCCTTACAAAAGTATTCGTACGCTTTGAACTTTTCCAAATTTTATCATCATGTTACAACTCACATGGCTTGATGCAAACTGCAAACGGGACTATTCATGGCTTTCTTTCAACAATGACTTTTTTCTTGCCACTCTTTCCCTTTTTAGATGATGGATTGGAGAGCGCTCCATAAGATGTTCAGAGCTTGGATATTTTTTTAAAAACTAACTCTGCTTTAAACTTTTCCACAACTTTATCCCTGACCTGTTTTTTTCAGGGCTTCCTGATGCTGTTCGTTCATTAATGTTCTCTAACAAACCTCTGAGAGCTTCACAGAGCAGCTGTATTTATAATGAGATTAAATTACACCCAGCTGGACTCTATTCACTACTTAGGAGAAGTCTGAAGGCAATTGGTTTCACTGGTTTTAATGTGGGGGTATCAAAGTAAAGGGGGCTGAATACAAACACACACCACACGTTACAGATTTATATTTGTAAAAAATAAATAAATAAATAAAAAGTTAAACCAATTATCGTTTTCTCAATAAAATACATTTCCATTTGTGGTTGTAATGTGACAAAATGTGGAAACGTTTAAGGGGTGTAAATACTTTTGCAAGACTGTATGTCGAAATGTTGACATGAGCAAAATAAAGTGCAACATAAGTGCAAACTGAGCGAAATAAAGTGCAAAATGTTGAGTAACACATTTCTGCCTACATTCATCAGTGCAAAGCCAAGCAAAGCAAACACGAAGCTTAAAAAATGGTCGTATATAAAAAAAAAATGTTGGCCAGTTTGTTGACGACCTACAGGAAAATCAATACTGTCAGAATATGTACTGCTAACCGCTATCTGCCAGCTCTGACACTTTCTTAGAACAGTATAAAGACTACGGTCTGGTCAGACACTATGAGGGAATTTGGGGACTATTCCGTTACTTAAGCGAGGATGTTTTTGTAGCCCACAATCAAAACATGTCTAGACGTTGAGTCATGGCAACTGGACATCCTTGTAATTGGTTCATAATGTTTCACTAATTATCCATATAACTTCTTCTGTCTAAGAAACTAGCTTGTTTTGGGACTCCCAAATATATCCTCACACGCCTTCAAGAGGATTTCCTCTATTATCCATCAACAAGGTTATTCTTCAACCAAGCTTTCTCATCATGTATCTAACCCTAACCCTAACGACTCAGAATCTTGATCCACATGATGTTAGCTTGCCAACAAATTTCGCTAGCTTGTAAATTCATGACTTGTCCACCCCTGGTAGCGGATCATCCTCAGAGCATCTTTACCAGCTTGTTACTCTAGCGTGAATGTACAGTAAAGATCATCGATTTCCACATCATGGCCTACTCTTCTGCATGATCTTCTACAGTATGTAAAAGTAGCTAACAAAGTTGCGACAGCATTTACAGTCCTATTCTCCGCAAGCATGACATACTGCATAGTAAGAGTAATACTGGAACCGCATGATTAATATATGTCTCCTTTGAGATTTAAGTCAAATATGAAGGTGCTGCAGTGGTTATATGTGCGTGCAAGCACAAGGCAGGTCAAAGATTTGCATGGTTTCAATTCCTCGTCACTGTTGTTTCGTTGTTTTGGAAACGCCATTCTCGCTTCTCCAAACAGAAGTGTGTTTGAATTGAAGACGGCATGTTCACTTGTTCGCTGTGGTATTAAACCAGCATCCGGATGTCACTGTAAGCCTCATTATATGACTTAGATTGCAGTAGAAGGCACAAACTTATACAACAACACAGCCTTGCTCAATCAATACATTTTACATTTCCTTTTCCTGAGGAAAATGGCTGCGCTCTGCAGTTACCGACCCGCATACAAACACGAGGCGGTCTATTCTGTCTCTGTTGATTAAAAAGAAACAGTGAAGAATAGGAGTAGGAAATATTTAGTCCACCACAGACAAACCACAAAGCTGTGCATGCTACATATTGTATACTGCACCGTAGGGCCAACTTTTGTAACACGCCTCCACCTCATACCAACTCACAGTCTTCCTCTTTCGTCTGAACTCATGGGGTACAAATAGTCCTTTTTACGCTGATTCAGGAACAGCTATATACTCTCGCATCTGATCGACACAAAGTCTCTTGGCAGGGGAAAGTAGCACAAGTGGTACACGACCCTCACAGGAAGTGTGGGTGATTTTGCTCCCTTTACTTTGGTGCTTGTCATGGGTCTTTTCACCACCTATGTCTCCAAGATTGGAGGAGTCTAAATGCCAACCTGCCCCCAAATGTGCCCCCGTTATCAGAGACTGAGATCAGAATGGTTGAGCAATCCATCTCTTACACACACCTCTTCCTTTTTTCTTTTTTTTTTCAGTTTTTGCACAAACATTCAAAAATATTCATACAGAGAGCTTGCAAACTATTGAATTCGGGACCTGTTTCCTTAAAAGCTAGGTTGCGACTTGGTGTGACGTCAGGTGGTATGTATAACGAGACGGATAGACGTAGAGAGAGGGAGTTGTAAACAGACATAGAGCGAGAGATAGTAGAAGAGAGAGAGAGCGAGGCAGATATAGAAGGAGGAGACGAGCGGCAGATACGTGGGCTGCTTTTGCCTACAGGATGTGGTGCAGGGACAGGAAATGCATCGCATTGTCAATTTTTACAAGTTTAAAAAAAGACGAGATGTGCGAATGTTCCTTCCAGAAATAGACGCACTTGCTTATGATGATGATGATGATGATGAACAGCAAATAAATTAAGAACAATAATGGCAACATAAATGATGCAGTGACAGCAGCCAGGCAAAGAAATATCAATACGAACAACGAGAGACACCAATAATTACAATAAAACAACAACAATAGTAAGATGAGCATGTGTGTGTGTGTGTGTGTGTGTGTGAGGAAGATATTAGAAACCACACATGAATAGAAAATTTTAAACCTCAAAGATTTCTTTTGGTTTAAAATGTATTACGTAATATACTATATACACCATGTGGCCGAAACTATGTGGACACCTGACCATCACACGTATTTGTGGTTCTTCCCCAAATTATTGGAATGAAACATTTGGTTAGGATGAATTTGTATTTTATAACAAACACCAGTTCTTATCCTCTGCTGGAACTAAGAGCCATTGAGCACATCTTGACCTCCATGAAGACTTGGTATGTTAGGATTGGTGTGGAACATCTTCCCTAGAAACTTTCCCTTACAACCTCAATGAGCACCTTGGAAATGAACTGAAGTTCATGCTGAATGAACAATTCAGTCAACTGAATGACTGCACCACAGATCTTCTCACACAACATCAGCACCTGATATCACTAACACTCTTATAGCTGATTCAGCACAAATCCCAGTCACACTCCAAAATCTAGTGGAAAGCCTTCTCCCTGCTACACTAATGCACTTATCCCAGCGTTTCCTTAGTGCTTGGATGCCTTCAAGTAGATCGTTTGATCAGTATGTGCCATGATCGGACTGCCTGCATCAGATCTGGAACAATGAGCCCCAGAGAACTCCTTTAATGGCCCAAACATATGGAAATGGCTTGGCGCGAGGTCAGGACTGTACAGGGGATCTTGCAGGGGATCTTGTACTTGTGTACGGTTTCCACAGACAGATGCATCTCTTCTGCAAGTAATCTATCGATTTTCAAGGATCAAGGGCAGTGCATGTTCATGGGAACGATTGGAGTGTCCTCAGAGCAACCTCAGCTGGTATCATCACTCACTGCCAAACAGCGTTCTTTAAAACATTTGTACCATTAAAAAGTTTTACTGCGACTAAGTCTCATCAACATACTGTGCTTCTGTAAATAGGTAATTGCGTTTTCACTTTACACCAAGCCAACATACAGTACAAACTAACTAATCAGAAAAAAAAAACCTTTGATCTCAGTACCACTAGGCAGGAAAAATCTAATGAACACATCCTGCATACATCCTCCAGCGCTCAAAATAAATAAATAATTCTGATAACATTAAAATTATAATGCATCCTGGCAGAAAAACTGGGAAAGTTTGGAAATCTGCTCTAACCCACAGTATTGTAGGTATAGAGATTAGATGTGGCACTCTTGAAGGTATACAGTATACTTAAGTTCAGACAGATTAGCTTAGACCATGTGCTGAAGGCTAATAGCTCCTGGGCTTATTGTGGGAACAGGTAGGAAGATCAAAAGATACGGTATAAAGTGGAAACTGAAAAAAGTTTCCCTGCAGACAGTCTTGTTTTGGGAGCAGAGGTGGCTTTGTGAGTGCAGTTCAAGGATTTATTTGGCACCAGACATTTAAAAGCTAGGAGTCTGAGGAGAGTCGATGGGAAACGTTATGTTCGTACATGCAACATCAAAATGAGAGCTGGTGTTAGATTTTAAACGTGGAGATTATAAAGAATCTATGAGTCTTTGGTCTTTTATGCCTCAATGACTTCAGTGTATTCAGCCTTTTAATCTTCTTGATAAAGGTGGCTCTACTATTCAACTAGCATAATACCAAGATTAAAAATAATAATAATAATAATAATTCCCAAGCCGTTAAAATAGAGAAGAAAGAAACAAAACCAACGTTGAGAGTGCTGAAAGAGGTTGTGGTGTATACAACTGGATAACTATGTGGCCCCTCTGCAGGTTTCCCCCTTTAGCAAACAAACCTAAAAACAGAGATCTACAGTACAGTACTACCCTTGTGACGCGCGCAGTAAAACAGGCCATGGGGTGATATTATGGCCCGTGTTTGGAACTCAGGAAAGCATGATGCATGATCTCAAAAACATTGCTTTTTGCATCTTTTTAGGAAAAAAAAAAGAAAAACAGGAATTAGCATAGCATATTTAATTAGCATAACTAGCTAACAACGGGTTAGGTTTACGTGTTTAAATCGGCACCTGTCAGGGTCTCAGGGTCTCGAGTACAACAAGGGACCTTTCTTAAGTTTAATATAATGTAGATTTTACATCATATATAACATTTACACATGCAGTTTTTAATGCATATGATGCCACAGTATGTCGTCATTTACTGTATATGTTATGTCTTTATATCTAATGATTGTCCTTCTGTCAGGAATATCATGAAGCGTGGGCTAGTTTCACTCACTCACTCATCTTATAATACCGCTTTATTCAAATTAAAATGTTATTTGTCACATAAACAGTCAGATATGCAGTGAAGAAACAAATATGGAATAAAATAGGAAATAAAATATACCTATATATTTAATATTAGCTATGAAAAATATAGCTATAAAGCTTTATCCTGTATACAGCGTCGTGGAGGCCTGAAGCCTATCCCAGCTGACTACGGGCAAAAGCCAGGGTACACCCTGGATGGATGTAATACAATATGTGCAATAACTCATGCACACTATAGGCAATTTGGGAATGCCAAATAGCCTAATTTGCATGTCTTTGAGCTGTGGGAGGAAACCCACCAAGCAAACTGAGGTAGGAATCAAACCCAGACACTGGAGGTGCAAGGTGACTGTGCTAACCACTAAACCATTGTGCCGCCAGGCTAGTTCTAGACAGCTATAAAGCATTACCTGAGTAGTATCAACCTCACAAACACTAAATACAATTTAAAGACTATATTGTAAATGAGATAGACATGAATGTCAAACCACATCAATAATATCTCCTTGCAATTGTATAATTTACTGCCGGTGTTCTATACATTCGTCCTACTCATCAGTCTCTCCCACACACACTTTCCACCCAGACGCACACAGTACCAGACATTCTGTATGGCAGGTTTCACTGCTTTAGCAACCCGTCCATAAATCCATGCTACTACTCCTTCCAGCAACTTGCAGTATCATGTTTAGCATTCAATGTTAATTTGATTTAAATTGGTGGATTGATGGATGACATTGAATCAATATGTCAGAAAGCACTACCAGAGTTAAAGTGATTGGGATTATAGTGATAACTTTAATATGACATGTCACAATGTGCTACCAGCATATCAGAAAACGTTACCTCGGACAAAACTGTACTATATTTTTTTGCAGTGCTGAGACCATATAAAACTATACGTAGGAGATATTGAGAACGTAGCACAGACTGATATATCTATCATTTTTTGCTACTGGTAGAAAATACTGGCAGGATAGGGGGAGAAAAAAAAACGTGATGGAACCCCTGCAATTAAATATCGCTCCATGTAAGATTTAACGTGTAACATTCTCACAAAGATCTCCGTTTAACGCTTCCCATCAGCTGTCATCGAATGTTGACTTTTCATTAAACTTGCAGTTCATACTCAGGTGGACGGTTTTTTTCTGTTGGCCTGACCAACACAGCCCCGCCTCCACTCCCTTTATGTCTGTGCACCTCAAAGGGACAATATCCATTCTATTCATTCACTGTAATCGCTCTATTCTATTCAGACAGTTTCATGTTTAATTGTCACTACAGCAGGTGAGTAAACAGAGGAGTTTGTTTGCAGGGTGTTAGTGTGCAGATGACTTTTACGTTGGTGACGTGTCAGTAACAGATATGACACCTAGCGCGGACTCTCTGAGCAGATTGTTTCTAATGTTGAACACGATGAGGATTAATGATTTTTGTGTGGGGGGGGGGGGAGTGGAAAACTGAAGTTTGTTGTTTATTTATTTATTTATTTATTTTTGCCAAACAGGGTAGTTGAAAAGTAACTTGGCATTAAAAATGGGTAATAAAGTCCATATTTATAATACTAATTTACTGAAACAAATTGTACATGCACTTTATTACATACAGTAGGAAAATTAAATCAAATCTTTAAATTTCAACATAGGCACCGGTGGCGTCAACCAGTTTCCTTGAATGCCGGAAGTTGAATGCGTTTGGGATATTGCTGAGAATTCTTGAATCCGTGCCTCCAGGGTGTCCTCCTGCATTTTCCAGGACGTCGGCTGGGACGACGCAGACCTCATGAATGGCCTCCAAGAAGTCCAGATCTCACTTCATGTGATTTTTTTTCTCCCTGTGGGGCTACGCAAAGGAGGAGGTGTACAGGACAAAGCCTCGCACACTGTAGGACTTATATCCAGTACATGTACAATTTGTTTCAATAAATGTCTCTTAGAAATATGGACTTTATAACAGTACCAATTTTTAATGTCTAGTTTTGGACCGCTCCTCGTGAGCGAACTGCTTCAACTGTCTCAGGTTTGAAGGTGCCTTCTCCAGACTGCATGTTTCAGCTCTTTCCCCAGATGTGCATTAGGATTTATAGCACAGTATAGCACAGTGACTGCTTTTCAACCCTTAAATCATCAGACTGACTACAGGTTTTTATAGTCAGACTGATTACAAGTTTGAAGACACTTGTGATGCTAATTACCGTACACATTTGCCATGTCCACAGTTTACCATGTCCTTATGTTCAAATTATTTTCACTCTTTTCGAAAGGTACCATCATTCTGGTCCAGGCCAGTTTCATTAGTTTGTTTTTTTAAAACACTTCTTTGGAACCACAATTCAAAAGCAATGTGTGTTTTTCATCAGTTTTTTAAATATTACTTTTGTCAGTTTCAAGTTATTTCAATGACGATTTTTTCTTTCTTCAATGGAAGGGTACCAGCAACTATATCCACATGTGTAAGACTGGCATTACTTGGGCTTGAACCCCTGATGAGATACCCAGAGCCTTAACCACTAAACCATAACTTCAGTTCAAAACCGTTCAAAAGCCTACACACTAAAGCCTAAGAGACCCATAACACGGTATACTTTGTAGGGAATATGGAGTCGGCGAAGATTTAATACTGAAGCTTACGATAAGATCCCAATTTTTCATTTATACAGTAATTTACACTCTCAATTACTTATTAATATATCAATTTTTTTTGTTGTTGAAGAAAAAGTAGAAGTTTATCATCTGTGCATCATATATATAAAACGTTATATATCACAGGGCTACGACCACACACAGACACTATGGGCAGTGTTGAAATACCGATCAACCTACACTGCAATTCTTTGGACGGTGGAAGGAAACAGGTGGACCCGAAGGAAACCCACAAAGCATGTGGAGAGCATGCGACACAAACACAAAACAAACCATGGTGTGAGGAGTGAGGCAACATTGCAAAACCACTAAGCGATCATGCTACCAGAAAAGATTACACAAGCTTTTCACATTACTTGTTAATTGTACATCTATGTCTTACCAAATGAAATACTCTCATACTAAACATGCACTGTATACACCTGGCTCCATCCATATAACACAAGTCCAGACTCTTCCAAATTGAGTAAAATTAAGTAATAAAGTGACAGACTGGACTGGTTTACCTAGACATTATAATGCCGGATCGTGCAGAAGCCATAAAAACACAAAATATGAGAAAACGTCTGTGGTTCTGGACGTGTTCATATTTGAACTGTAAATCCATGTTTTTGTGCTCAGGCTGAAATAATGTCAAACTATAATAATAAAACTGCAGCTCAATTTTAAGCCTTGGAGACTGAATGATAAAGAACATTGCGTCCATAATGTAGTAAGGCCTAAAAAAGAATCTGCAGTTGCTTTTTTCGAACTACAGTTCACACACCCACACATGCCCGAGTCTCAGAGCGTAACAGGTGCTGCGCTGTCCGCTGATAGATTTCGCTGTCCTCTGCAGTGTGTCCACTCATGATCAGGGTTAAACAGACTGCACAGCTGCCGACCTCAGCTCTGCTCTCACGGAGAATCTATTAGTGCTTTCTTTTTGAATTAGCCAAAATACAGTACACCAGTGATCATATAAGAGGAAGCGTGCCAAAAGAGATACGTCAAGATCCATCGCGGGACGGCGTTAGCATGTACACGACGCACACAGATGTCAGAAACAGGAGATGATTGTGCACTTGTGTGCATTTGAACAGCAGGCTATCTAACCGTGTTTCCTCTCAGGGTTGCAGTTTGAGGCCTGGTTCCTCTTTTTCAGCGGTTTATGATGTTTGCCGGCTGAACGGATCTCTGATAAAGGGTTATCAACATGGACCTCGCTTTAAAAGGAAACCATCTCCTCGGTGTTCTAATCTTGGGCTGCGCTTCCCATCCTGTGACTAATGTTTGCGTACGTGATCATTATCAATAAACCGCGTGAAATCTGTTTCCAAGAACCAACGTAAGGTTGTAATATAGGACCTGCTGTGGAACATGCTTGTTTGCATGTGTGTCATGGACGATTGTTCATGGGATAGCTAGAGGAGGGATTAGTTCCTCGTTATGTTTTATGGCCTTTCAGGAGGAGAGGAAGAGGCCAGTGTCAGGCAGACTGTCTGTCTGTCTTATTACAGGAAGTCTGAAAAGAGAAACCATTCCATTTGCACAATTTAAAAGAACAAAAGCGATGCATGTGTGTAAAATCTGACATCTGAGTTAAACATATTGAGTTAATATTTGAAATGTACTTTTTTTTTATAATAAATTTGTTTGCATTAATAATGCATTAACCTTTTTTTTTGTGGTTAAAAAAAATAAATAAATCTGAAAATTAGCACTGCCCTCAGCTGTTGTTTAGCTGTGCCAAAGTTAGTGCAAAAGTAAGTACCCCCCCCCCCCATTTAATTCTAAGTGTTTTTCATGTAAAAACATACTACAACTCATCCGATTGCAGCAGGCCATAGTTTTAGCAAATACATTCTCAGACAAACAACATGCTTTTTTTAACCATCCCATTATTTATTCAAATGAATTCAAAAAGAAAATGCATGCAGCCAATCCATGGCAAGTCCCTGCCAAGATCAAATAGCTTTTAGATCCACTTTTATCAGCGATAACTTTCCTGTATGACTTTATCAATCGTTCACATCATTGTTGAGGAATATTCGTCTTTATAAAATCCTGCCACAGCCTTTTAACTGGGTTGAGGTCTGGACGTTGATTAGGCCACTCCAAAAGCAAACAAGCTTTAGGTCAGTAGTCATGGATCGTAATCATCAACTACTCAGATGTATAAAGAGATAAACATCTAAGTTGCTCCGGATAAAAGTATCTGTCATAATGTAAGCTGAAAATAGTTGGAAATATAGCAGGGATTATACTCAGATCTGCCGGTGTAGAAAAGTACAAAGTGAACACCTTCTGACCGATCAGAATAGAGAACTCAACAATGATGCAACAGTTAACCACGTCTTCATCTTTATCAGCTAAAATCAGTCTCACGCATGCCGTCTGAAGCTGCATCTGTGGCAGTGCATTAGAGAAAGTGGAACGGCGCTTTTATGCCAGGTTTCCAAAACTCTTCTTTTTTTTTGTTGCTGTCATGTAGATTTCCTGGCGTGCCTCGGATCATTATTCTGTTGCATTTCAAACAAGCTTTAGCTGTCGGACAGATGGCCTCACATTTGCCTCTAGAGCACTGTGGTATGCAGAGAAGTCTATTGTCGACTCAATGACTGCAAGGTGCCGAGGTCCTGTGCTTGCAAAACAAGACCAATCAGCCCTCCACCGCAGTGCTTGACAGTGGGAACGAGGTGCTCCTGCTGAAATGCTGTTTGGTTCTTGCCAAACACGGCACTGGGCATTGAGATTAAACAACTCCACTTTGGTCTTATCTGTCCATAGGACATCGCTCCAGAAGTCTCGTGCTTGGTTCAGATGCAGTTTTACAAACCTCAGCTTCCGTGTTCTTTTCAGACAGAAGAGACTTTCTCATGGGAACCCTTCCAAACAAACCATTCGAAATGTGCTGTCATGGACCTTAACATTTAACATGCTGAGTGAGTCCTCTAGGGTCTGAGATGATTTTTTTTTTTGTATATCTCTGAGCATTGCATGAGCTGACCTTGGTGTGAGTGTGCTTGGACGTCCACTCCTGGGAAGTCAACGGTCTTCCTTGCCAACTTGTCGACTGCCATCAATGCTTTCCACTTGTGAATACTCTTTCTCACTGTAGAGAGTTGAACTCCAGATTGTTTGGAAATGGTTTTATAATCCTTTTCAGATTGATATGCAGCAACAGTTGTTTCTCGAAGACTGTTGCTTATGTCTTTCCCTCTTGGCATTGAGTAGACACACATCTAAATACTCAAGACCAGCAAACGGCCAAAATGTCTTCCTGTATAGAGGTCTGCACACCTGCTGAGGATCAGTTAATCCAGGGCTGATGATTAGCAGCACCTGGCTGCAACTTACCTTCTATAAAGCAGTAATGGGGCCTTAGTATTATCCACATGTTAGGGACAGTGATGGCTCAATTGGTTAAGGATGTGGGTTGCTGGGTTGGTCGGGGATTTGAGTCCCTGCACTGCCAGGTTGCCACTGTTGAGCCCTTGAGCAAGGCCCTTAACCGTATCTGCTCCAGGGAAGCTGTACCCTGACTGACCCTGTGCTCTGACCCCAGCTTCTTAACTGGGTAATATGAAAAAATATATTCACTGTGCTGTAAAGTACAAATAATTAATTAATTCCATGAAAAAGTCCTCAAGCGTTTTTCAGCTGTAATCCCAGTAATAAATATCCT
>QMIH01000004.1:1214414-1233963 GCA_003987875.1 Clarias batrachus | reverse complement strand
GCATTCTTTAGAAACGTTGGCTCATATTGATAGGAGAGCATCTTGCAGTTGATGGAGATTTGTGGGATGCACATCCAGGGCACGAAGCTCCCGTTCCACCACATCCCAAAGATGCTCTATTGGGTTGAGATCTGGTGACTGTGGGGGACTTTTTAGTACAGTGAACTCATTCATGAAACCAATTTGAAATGATTCGAGCTTTGTGACATGGTGCATTATTCTGTTGGAAGTAGCCATCAGAGGATGGGTACACGGTGGTCATAAAGGGCTGGACATGGTCAGAAACAATGCTCAGGTAGGCCGTGGCATTTAAACCATGCCCAATTGGCACTAAGGGGCCTAAAGTGTGCCAAGAAAAGATCCCCCACACCATTACACCACCACCACGCATGATGGATCCATGTTCTCATTCTGTTTACGCCAAATTCTGACTCTACCATTTGAATGTCTCAACAAAAATCGAGACTCATCAGAACAGGCAATATATATATATATAATGACAGTGAAAAAAAGATATATGTTGTTGTTCATCTGCGGTTATATTTGCTTAACAGTGAGACTAGAGCTACTTCCAGGAATAATGGCAGAAGCATCGATGGCATCTATTGCAGAATCTCCTACAGCTAAATGGGTTAAAGGGGTAGAAGGTGTGTCAGTGGTTGCTCTTGAAATGTGAACTCATGACCTTCCTGTTACACAGCATTAAAGAAATACCCCCCACTTAGTTCACCTTTCCACCACATTGTTATACCGCAATGCATGTCTACTATCCTGTATGTATGTACTAGCAGAAGGTGCTACTTTTTAAAAAAATATATCACATAGCTTCTGTTATCACTTACGTTATAGCAGCTATTGTACTGTATAAGCAGTCATTCTTCATTAGTCTCCCTTTTTCTGTCTCAAAGCTATTAAATCAGCTTCCTGAGAAGGTAAGGTAGAAACACACAACCTCGCCTGACCTTGGCAGAAGTTCCTACTGTCTGTTAAAAAACCCCACTGGCACTGGAGACTCCTTCCACAGAAGGTCGTTCCTTCCTCAGAGTGCTGTACATGGAGTTCATGGTTTTGGGCTGTAGAGACCCTTTGATAGAACATTGTACTGTAGAACATTTGCAATTGTTATACATCTGTGTACTTCGTGTCTTAGATGATATGAAGCTACAGCTATGAGGCAAACGTTTTGAGTTTAATTTTCACTTTCAAAAGGTCTGTGGTTTTAGATCTTATGGACAGACGATTTTATGGTATACAGAAGCATAATGACGAGTATTTGATACGTGTCTAACACTTTTATTGACAACTACATTAAGTTAATGGAAAGAGCCTAGATCTGCGGTGTTGACCCTTCTTTTTCAAGACCTCCGCAATTCATCCTGGCATGCCGTCAATCAATGTCTGCGCCACATCCTGATTGACGGCAGACCTCACTCATCACTCACTCATCATCTATACCACTTAATCCTGTATACAGGGTCACAGGGGGCCTGGAGCCTGTCCTATACCAGGAGACTTAGTGAACAACGACAGAGTGCCGATCTATCTCAAGGCACACAATTTGGCAATTTAGGAACGCCAATTATCCTAATCTGCTTGTCTTCGGACTGTGGGAGGAAACCGGAGTACCTGGAGGAAACCCACCAAGCACGGGGAGAACATGCAAACTCCAAGCGGGAATCGAACCACAGACCCTGGAGGTGCAAGGCGACAGTGCTAACCACTAAGACACTGTGCTATTGATTGGTGGCAGGACCTTCTTACGTAACCAAGTACTTATCAGAACAAGCGCATGGGACGAGGGTAGCTCGACGGACTACTGATTGCACTGGACTAATGAATGGAAGGTCCCAGGTTCAAATCCCAGCACCACCACACTCTTGGGCCCTCAAAAAGGCCCTTAACTCTCAAATGCATAAACAGATCAAAAACCTTTGCCCTGGATAAAGGTGACTGTAATGTAAGCTGAAAATGATTTGAAATCTAGCTGCCATTATACTCAGAGCTGCCGGTGTAGAAAAGTACAAAGTAAACACCTTCTGACCGATCAGAATAGAGAACTCAGCAGTGATGAAACAGTTAACCATGTCTCCATCTTTATCAGCTAAAATCAGTCTCACGCATCCAGTCTGAAGCTTCATCTAATATAAAATCAGACGGTGGTGGTGATGGTGCTTTTTGGTGTTTTCCAGAAACATCAGAGAAAGTGGAACAGCGCTTTTGTGCCAGGTTTCTGTGTGTGTGTACGTGTGCGAGTTTAACTAGTTTGGCATTTCGACTCGACTCTCTGTCGCTGATCTGTGCTGTGTGTGAGTTTTTCTTCACCGGAGCTCAGGATGTTGACTCATCAGGGTTTTCCAAATCTATCTATCTCACAGCTCCAAGGGAAGAAACAGTCAGAGTATAGAGACCAACGGATCACAGTACGATTCCAGCGTCTTTCCTGTTTCTCGAATACCACGAACGTCCAGCTGTGAAAATTCCTGTCACTTTAGGTCATCCACATGGCCTCCAAATGCCAGGGATGGCTTCACGCTCGCATTACTGAACGACATCGTGAAGACTGAAACCAGCAGTGGATTCATTTGTGTATCAGCAGTAGGCCGGTTTTTACACAAGTACTCAATGAGATGAGAACATTAAATGAATATATATATATATAAAATCACAGGATGAGAAAGGGACCTAAAAATATCCAGCCTTGCTTTGCTTTATGCAATAAATTCAGTGTGAAAGGCAACACACACCCACGTGATGATGTTATGGATGTTTAGAGACAAACTTGCTCATGGGTCTGAATGCTGTAATGTGATGAGGTGAGATTTCGATGACGATAATGAAAGAACAGCATGAGAATAGAGAGCGGACTGATGCAACAGGGTGAGCGTCTGAGCTCTGGTGGGGCGGGGGGGTAGACAGGCGCTGTGGGGAAGACAGAGGAAGTTGTGCGGTTAACAGACTGCAAGCTGCCAGTTTTCTTTCCATTAACTTCAGAGTCCCATGATCAGGGAGGCTGATGAGCTTTCTGACACATAAAGGACACACATGCACCCACACACGCACACGCTATGCTTTAAAATCTTCTTACTTGGAAAAAAAAAACAAAAAGGAACATTCATTGAGTGATGTCTTACATAGTCTACATTATTATTCCTAACAAACACATTTTTTTTTTTATCACCTTATCAACTATTTTAACTATGTACAATTCATAGGGAGGAATGTGGTTGGGAGAACAGCCTCCAGACGCTTCAGAAGTTTTATACTACTGGTTTTATAGAAAGGTCTATGCAGATAACACGACCGTCATGAGATTCTTTAGGGTCACGGCGAATGTGGAGAGAACATCGCGCATAAGGTCAATTACTGAGCACCTTACAAAGAAACTGGAGAACCAAGAGAACATGCATGAGGACTTGGGGAGAACAGGTGATTATTTATTTATAATATTATTCATATTTATATTATTATTATGGGGTAGTGGTGTCTGAGGGGATTAAGGCATGGTGTTGCTGATCAGAGGGTCAGGTGTTCGAGCCCCACCACCGCCGGGTTGTCACTGTACCCTGTTGGGCCCTTGAGCAAGACCCTTAACACTATGCCCACATACAATACCAATCTAATGGAGATGCAACTCATTTTCAGTGCCAGTCCCGACCCTGGAGAAATGGGTAAGTTGTGGCAGAAAGCACATCTGGAGAAAAAAGAAAAACCCATGCTAATAACTTGCAGATCAAAGGATCTGAAATGGCGACCCTGAGAAAGGGAAAAAGTCCAAAAAACAAAACAATTATTGTTAATATACTTTATTATTATTATTATTATTATTATTATTATTATTATTATTCCAGCATGACATTAGTTCTTGTTATTGTGTACAGGTCTTACATATAAGACAGACGGATTTAGAGTGATTTAACTTGCAAACACATCACGATTCCGTGCCTCACTAACAAGATGGTGTTTGTGACGGAACCCACACAGAGTTCATTATCTCAGAATCTGTGTTTAGAGACCTGCTTCATGTTTCTGATTTGACCTCAAGATCATATCAGATGTGCTCAGAAATAAAGATTAGCAAAGCAAAAAGTTTTGCAAAGCAGCGATTCTGAGTATTTAATAAATTAACATTAATCATATTTATGTGTCACTTTTGACATTATTTAACTTTTTAAAACTTTTTAACCATCTACACAGGGCTGAGAAGGATTGTTGGTGTTGTTACAGTTGTAATTCTCTTCATGACCAACAGGGGGCTAAGAAAGCGAACTCACTCACTCATCGTCTATACCGCTTTATCCTGTATACAGGGTCACGGGGGCGGTGCCTGGATCCTATCCCAGGAGACCTAGGGCACGAGGCCGGGTACACCCTGGATGGGCACACCCTGCAGGGCATACACACACACACTCACACACTCATTGACACGCTATGGGCATTTGGACTATAGGAGGAAACTGGAGAGCCTGGAGGAAACCCACTCAGCACCCACCGTGCCAAGCACAAAACTAATACATGCATATTTAATCCGACACAAAAATGTATGACATGCGTGTATGCCCTGTTTGTGCATTCTAAACTTTGAACATGAATGAACTGAATGTGATGTCTGTATCCTGCTAGTGAATGAAATCCTGACACTGGAACTTTACTTTGTCCAGCTGTCTAACAAACAAGCAACAGTGCAACAGTCCCTGCTCACATCTTAAATCCGTCAGCAGTAATGAGTTGAAATAATCAGAGGAAAGTTTGACACAAGAACTCTGCTGTGTGCTTTACGAGAATGTTTACGTCTGTCGATGAAAGAGCCTGAAGAAGAGGAAAAAGTTCGCTCGGGCCAGCGTGAGCCATGGCGAGATGGCAAACATCCCGGGCTTGGAGAACCCTCAGACAGCGCACATAGCATCATGGCGTATTGGATCGAGCCCTGCTCCTCTCGGCCTTTTCCTGTGTAGGCCTGGAACTTCCTGCCTGCTTTCCTGTACAGTTGCAGGGAATGTACACAGACACAGCTCTCCATCCTGTACGTCAAAATACGCCCCCAAAAAAACATGCAGTCACGTGACACATGGACGAGCAAGTACATAATATTTCCTTTGGAGTTATATGGTAAGCTATACAGAGAGAGAGAGCGAGAGAGAGAGAGAGAGAGAGAGAGAGAGAGAGAGAGAGAAAACTCATACGCAGCTGTAATAAAAAATCTTCTGGAAAAGGCTTGGGCACTTACTGTACATAAGGCTTAATGTAATGAAGAACATGTTATATTGTATGATTTTACGAGATGGAGATCTTTATGCTGGAGTAACTCCGTGCCAAAGAGAAACTCCAGAACCGGACGACTGAACGAAGCTGTGTGTATGATGTGTGTGTGTGTGTGTTTGTATGTATATGTGTTGGGTGGGGATGGTAGAGTGAGAGAGACGGAGAGACAGAGTGTGTAGGAAGATTACTATGCCAGAGAATGTGAGTAGGCACTTGAGAAAAGCTTTATTCAAAAACCCTAAGCAAATCCACAGAAGCCAAGAAGACCTCTGCAGAACTGATCACTTTACTCCATGGTCACTCTACTCCTTGGACGCACACACACACATCACAAGACCAGTTTATCATTTAACTCAACAGATTTTATTAAACAGACCCTAAATGAAACAAAAACATGAAAGAAACTCTAGATAAAACCTTGAAATTAGCCATAAAAATACGCTAGTGTTTTCATACGTGCATAAATTACACCACGGACCAGAGCTTCTCCGAGCCACCTTTATAACAGGCGAATAAATTCAACAACACCCCCCTGAGTACAACTGGCTTCATTGATTTCCCAGGCTCTCAGAATCCCACTTTCAGAAGCCCCACCATAAACAAATAGAAAAAACAGAAACAGGCTGGGACACGAGGCCAGTATACGAACACGGACTGTCAAAGAGCCAATCCAGTCCTTTAGTTATAGGCAGGGGGTTTGGAGGATTTCCCATAGTCATAGAGCGCCCTCTTGTGAATGTAGAGCTTGCTTCAAGTCACACATCAGTGATCACTTTTTAAAAATATATCATGCACGGACAGTCTACATCTACATATTTATTCAATATATCCATCTATTTATAATGCATTTATAACATGAAATCCGCATGCTTCTTTTTGGAACACTATGACCTTACTGTCACCTTCAGCATATCAATGTTGTTACTGTACCTTTAAGGAACAGGATATCAATAAATTAAAAAATGCACACACCATACAGCCAAAAGTTGCTAACCACAATGCTACCATCCTACCGAAACTCTCTTACTCATCGTTTATACCACAGGGGGCCTGGAGCCTATCCCAGGAGACGTAGAGCACACATAGAGTACACATACACACACATACATACACCACCTGCAAGTCCTTTGGGAGGAAACCCACCAAGTACAGGGAGAACACGGGCATCGAGCCTGGCCGGGAATCAAACCCAGACCCTGGAGGTGCAAGGCGACAGTGCTAACCACAAAGAAACCACAAACACCATTGTCCAGAATGACTTGTACTGCATGATGAAATATCGACGCATTTGTTATGACCATCTACAAGAAGTGGAACAGATCTGCAGAGGATATCAGAGAGGACGTTCTTCCAGAACCCGAGAAGATGTGGTTTTCATAACCTTGTGTGCTCGCCAACTCCAGGAGGAGTGCCGAGAACAACAGAGGCCACTCTATTACATCCTCTAGGAACTGGAAACAGCTTTTGACAGGAGCCCGTGGCCAGCAATGTGGAGCATGCTGAGACGTTCTGGGTGGCCAGACAATTTTACATACATGGCTGCCCATTATAATGTGATGATTGGTTGAGTTTGCCGTCAAGGCGATCATTCCGAGACGTTTCCTATTACCGGCGGCCTCAAACAGTATAGCGTGTTACAGTAGCTCCAACACTGTTCTCATTTATCGGACAGTGATGATGGGCATGAATCGATTGCATATGATACTTCCGGTGTTCAGATACCTTATGCATACCACATATCTCACATGATCACATGATTCAGAGAGTTGCAGTATACAGATTATAATGCGTGTACACTGCCCACTCATTTCTGAGGCCTACTCTTTGTTATGATTTTTGAGTTAATACCTTAGACTAAACTGCCCGTAGGTTTCTAGTTCTGCCCCCTTCTGCCATGCGGGAGGCCTCGGTTCAATTCCCATCAAATGCCCAAACCCCAGCAACTAGATGCTGTGCCGGTCCCAAGCCTGGATAAAATGAGAGTGCTGCATCAGGAAGGGTTTTCAGATGGTCTGCTGTGGCGACCCCTCAACGAGTACAACGACATGACCAGGAAAATCCTTCTGGAAAAAGCTGACGATTTCTAGTATTCTGGAAGTCCTGTAATAGGACATGTGGAAAGGACATTGACAATAGCATTCAGGAAGGTCATGGAGCAACTCGCAAACTGCCCTTGTGGGGCCAGTTAAAGATGAACCCCTCTGTCAATGTGGCCTAGGAGTCAGCTGATTTAAATTGCCCTCTTTGGTATCGTGTCATGCACCAAAGAAGTCTAACATTTTGACACCACCAAGAGACCTGTTGATAACCGGCGAAATACTACTATGATGGCTCACATGACCTTGACTGGGCGTCTGCAATCAAATTTGATTTTGTCATAAAAAAAAGGAATTAGATGGGAGACTAGATAAATGGAGAGAAACTCTTTGCTTGCCAACAATGCCAAAATGCAATACAATTTGCCCAAACCTGCTCCAGCATGACCATGACCCGCGTGCACAAAGCAATGTCTGTAAGGGCATGGTTTGTGAGGAGTTGGCATGGAAGAACTAAAGAAGCTTTCACAATGTTGAAATAAAAGTCATAATTGCGCTTTAATCTCTTAAAACTGCCAAAGCTTTCATAATGTAGTTCTTACAGTCACTTAGGACCAGATGCAGTACAAGCTTTAATATTTTGCCATATTGGCTGTTGGATGCTGCATTGTTAGAAACAATTAATTTTAAACAAGCAAAGATAAATGATTGGATGGAGCATTAGCAACTTCTGCATCAAGTGATCAAATTAAGTGGATTTGACTGGATAAAATGATCCAACAGCTTCAAACTGGGGGAAACCCTCACTCATCATCTATACCACTTTATGCTGTATACAGGGTCACAGGGAGCCTGGAACCTACCTCAGGATTCTTAGGGCACAAGGGTACAAATCCATAGCATGGCTATGCTGATGCTAATGCTCCATCCAATTATTTATCTTTGCTAGCATACATGCACTACAGGCAATTTGGGAATGCCGATTAGCTTAATCAGCATGTCTTTGGACTGTGGGAGAAAAGCAGAGATTTTTAATATAAATATACAAAAGACATGTTTAAATATACAAAAGATTTTAAATATAAAGTTATTAATAATACAACAGTGATCTGTAACCACTCAACAAGTTCTGCACCACATGTGCATAGTAAATGTGTAACTGTCAATGTACCGGTTGTCCAGCAGAGGGCGCATGCGCATACATTTAAAACTAGCATGAAGGATAAGATGCTAGGCGCATGATTATAATTTCATAGTGTTGTGATTGTTCAAAGAAATCAAATAAGTCTTCAGAGTATCTCACTCCTAACAATCCAGCACAACAAATCTGATCATGGTAGCACATTTTGCTTTTCTTCAGTCATTAATACGACGTAGGTACTGTAGAGTTGCACGTACTGAACACCCACTCGGTGGTACCCAGAAGAGGATGGGTTCCCTTTTACGTATCGTTCTTTGTTCGTTTTTTCTACTCCAGGTCATCTCAGGGAGAGTTTCCTCACATCCTTCTGTAAAGCTGTATGTTGACAATGTCTATTGAATTGAATACATCCACATAACCAGTGTTAATAACATCCCTTGATTTAATTACAGTGTTAGCTGCCTCACCAGCCCAGAGGTTAAGTGCAAAAGGGCACAACAAGGTATCTGGCACAACATCCGCCTCTATGGTGTCTCAGGCTGGACACGTCCAATTCTACCCACATTCTACTTTCTGGTCTGAAGCATGTTTTAGAACCGATCTCCAACAGCTTTTCTTTTTTTTTTCTGAACTCAATGCCACAAAAGCATCCAAACAAATAATGACCCGGTTTAAGTTTAAAATTTTTACTGCCCACATGAACACAGGGCTGATGGTGGTGCCCGTTCCATCCAGTACACACAATCCTCACTGGCATGAGGATTAGAGATGCAGGACTTTATGTGCTCCTTGAACTTCAATATAATTTCCATAGTCTATATTTAACTATGCAATACCATTAATTTGCTGATTGTATTTTTCCATTGCAGTACCAAGTGAAATGCGATAAGGTGAGGTGAAGTTGCAGCTTAGCATACTTACAGTACACTCATAATGAATGTAAATGGCATGGCAATATTGGGCTGGCAATAAAAATATACAACATGCGTATATCCATGCATATAAAACAATACCCCATACATTTGCATTTATTTTGGATTTTCAGAAAAACTACATACACATGGTCTAAAATATACACCCAGCACACCTAATATTTCAATGTCCTATTGCGGTTTTTCCCTTTGGCAGAAACTTTTAGTAGCCATCCACAAGCTTCTGGCAGAATTCTGGTTGAATTCTTGACCCCTTTTCTTGGTAGAATGTTTAGATTTCAGTTCATTTGTTGGTTTCCTGGCATGTGGCGGCATGTTGGTGTACTGGTTTGCACTGTGGCCTCGTGCCTCCAGGGTTAAGGGGTTTCATTCCCACCTCAGATCTGTGTGTGTGGAGTCCTGTGTGTATGAATGTTCTGCCTTTGCTTGGTGGCTTTCCTCCAGGTACTCCGGTTACCTCCCATAGTTTAAAAGCATGCAGATTAGCCTATTTGGAGTTCCCGAAATTGCCCCTAGTGTGTGTGTGTGTGCCCTGCGATGGATTGGCACCCTGTCCAGCATGTACTCCACCTTGTGCACAAAGTCTCTTGGGATAGGCTCCATGACCCTGTACAGGATAAGCGTTACAGAAGATGAAGATTGCCTGCCATGTAGTGCTATGTACTGCATGTAGATACAAAGGTTTGATAGGGTTAAGTGTCCTAAATTAAAACCATTTTACTTTGATGTGTGGTTGAGGTCAGTGTCCTGTTGGAACACCCCATTTTGTCCAATCTAGTAATTGTCATACTAGAGAGACGTCATACTCCTTCTTTATTATTCCATCCACTTTGTGCAGTGCACCAGTCCCAGGAAGAAAAACAGCCCCAATGCATGATGCTACCACCACCATGCTTACAGTCATAGATAGATAGATAGATAGATAGATAGATAGATAGATAGATAGATAGATAGATAGATAGATAGATAGATAGATAGATATTCAGTCATATGTAAAAGTTATTACTTATTTTAATTTTATAAAAAAAGAAAAAACAAGCTATACGTTGTTGTTCGTCTGAGGTTGTATTTAGAACCTTATATAGAATTACAAGAGGGGTACAATCCTTTACACATGACTGTAAGAGCTGTTACATTTTGACATGTTGACAGGTTGACTGCCTTAACTTTACTCCTCCAAACATACGTCAACATGTTCAACACCTGCCTCAAGAAGGTTCTTCTTTCTCCATGTGATCAACTGCACACTTTAGTCAAGCTTGAAGATATGGATTTTAGAGCAGGGGCTTATTTCTTGAACAGCAGCCTTTCAATCAGTGGTGATGGCTTTGCTGGCTTTGCTGTAGACAGTGACCCTGTGCCTTGGTGGTCCCTGGGTTGTTCCGGATTACGTGAACCAATTTACCTCTTTGCTGACGGTGACAGTTTGGATCTTCTTCCAGACTTTGGCAAAGTGGCTACACCTCCCAACTACAACAGTTTGGAATCTGTAATTGTTGTATGTATATGATTTACCCTGTATGCATAATTTTAACACTGTGTTACGAGTGAGTGATACCTTCTCACTTACGTATCGCTTTATCCTGTATACAGGGTCACAGGGGCCTGGTGCCTATCCCAGGAGACTTGGGGCACATGGCAGGGTACACCCTGGACAGGGTGCCAATCTATTGCAGGGCGCAAACACACACACATACATACACTCACTCATTCACACACTACGGGCAATTTTGGGAACACCAATTAGCCTAACCTACATGTCTTTGGACTGTGGGAGGAAACCCACCAAGCACGGGGAGAACATGTAAACTCCATGCACACAGAGACGGGATTGAGCCTGGCCGGGGATCGAACCCGGACCCTGGCGGTGCAAGACGACAGTGCTAACCACTACACCACCGTGCCACCACATGCAAACTCGAAAAATAAAATACAATAAAATAAACGAATGCTGACCCTAAAGGTGCACGGCCACATTGCTAACCATCAAGGCATTATGCCGGCCTGTGTTGATAATTGAAAAACGAAAATAAATTAATTATTGTGTTCTGTTTTTTTTTTTTTTTTCTAATAAAGGTGTATGTATAATATCATTTTGTCAAAAGAAAAAAGACCAGTTCAAAGAAATAACTAAAAGTTTCCCCATCACAGTGAGTATGTAAACTTCTGACCACAACTATAAGTGACATTAGGATTGAAAATCTTGTTACAATAATGAGAAAAACAAAAATGAGACTTTAACTTGAATATGGGAGGCCAAAGACCATCTATGCAGCTATCTCACTAATCTCTCACCCCATATTTAAAGATTTAATTCTGACAATTTCCAAGACAGTCAGTATCTGATTAGGCTTACAGTAGATTTCATTCAGCAAGTTGATTAGAGTGTAGCATTCAATGTGTGAGGCAAGCACACTTAGCTAACAAGGTCTTTAAAAAGAATTACCATAACATTTATTAAATTGGCATATTTGCAGGACATGATGTTTGCAGTGTGCTTGTCTAACGAGGAATAAAAAGTAACTACATAAAAAAAATCTAAGAAAGTGATACTTCCGCAATGTTTTGGTAAAATAAAACTGATATGTCCAAGTATATTCTTGGTCCTTAGTTATAATAATAACAATAATAAATTAAATCAGTTATTTATTTTGGTATCTTCCCAAATTTAATCATAGTGATGTCTGGCTTCTCAAATATTTCAGAACATAAATAAATTCTTGGCAATCTTTTTTATTTATTTATTTATTTATTTATTTATTTATTATCGCAATTCTCCATTTTTTGTAGAGCATTTGTGACAATTTTTAACACATAAACAATAAATAGTTCTATCTTCTAGGATTACTAAACAAAGCACCTAAAATTATATTTAAAAAAGAAAAAGAAAAGAAATACCAATGCTTGCATCTACCACCTACTCATTTGTATATCATTTAACAACTTCTTACAAAAGTTTGTGAAACTTATAGTAGAAGACCACATAGTACTCAGCTAAAGACTGGAGGGTCTGGAGGGACTCCTATGAAGCAGAAAGCTCTTTACTGTTTCAGTGGAAGAGACTGATATCCTGTTGTAAACAGTCTGCTGTGTCAAGCGCCTAATAAAACGTTACAACATTGAGCTACAACCGCTTCTCCTATTAAATGCTGTTGTCTGGCTTCTGGCATTTACACCTGCTCTTAATCCACAGAACTACGTAGCTTTTCATCAAGGTTTTACGAGCATTCTCTTTTCTTTTGCATCTCAAATCTGACACAACGTACACCAGCAACTGTGCAAGAGACTGCAAGATTCTGCCAAAGTTTCTCCAAAGCACTACTTGAGATTTTAGAAATAGACTTGAACTCATGTGTACATATGACTATTTTGGGGATTAATGCTGATGCCACACAGCTAGTACCCAGACAGGTTATTGCATTTGTCTTTCTGCTGGTCTGGAGAAGGATCCTATTACGTTGGAAACTACAGAAACATTCACTGGTGTGCACCTGGTTATCTGATGTAATTTGGAAAGGAATGAAATAAACATTGAAATGTTGCTTGACCTGACAACCACAGGTTTTGTAAGTCCAGGATTCAAAGGAACTACCGGCAGATTTGTTTTTGTGTCTGAGGAATTAATATTTTATTAATCTAATTTAATTACATGTCAATTCTTGAGGATTAGGGAAATATGTAAAGTGGATGGGATATTGTACAGAATATACAGTAGGGTCTTTTTAAATTATCCGGTTCAACCCCATTCAATATCTTACTGCTCTGTGCACTTTAAATCCTGTTTTGATACGTATTGGATCAGGCATGGCTACTAATGCATGACATGTGACCCTTGCAACTGAACAAGAATGCATCTGCTCTCACATCTTCTCCTAAAGTCCTCCCACATCATTCCATTGCTGGATTTTAAACACCTGCTCCCTGAAGCTGCATGTATCCGTTTACACTTATATTTATACACTTTGTACACGTATATATTTGCCTGTTGATAGTCTTTCGGTTGTTCCCGTTGAGGGGTTGCCACCGCAAACCATCGGATCCGCACATCAACTTGGCACAGGATTCAGGCCAGATGCAACCCTCCCATTTTATCCAGGCTTGGAACTGACACTGCATCCAGTGGCTGAGGTGTGGGCATTGGGTGGGAAGTTAACCCAGGACTTCCGCATGACAGGCACGAAACTTACCACTGAGACACCAATGCCGTGGCATTTACTGTATGTTTGCATACGAAAGCAAAAATGGGTCAGGACCCATCTTTCTCGAAACACCCCAAGAACCCTTCGAGGTTCTACCTCGGCTCAACTGCACCCAACCATGAGCATCAGTACATGTTAGCTTAGCACCTAAAAAATAATAATAATAAACTTTTTGTACATAAGACAGAAGTGAAATTTTATGCAAAGGCAAACCCTCCTTCTTCACAATTTACATGCTCACATATTCTCTCCAGCTTGTAGTATGTGCTCCAGTACTGCAGGTGGCGTTGCAAACAATTTCATAACAGTTTGCACTCTAGTAGAAGATCGCCTGCTTCAAAGTGATCACGGCTTATCTAATAGTGATAAGGGTGTTACAGGGTGTTAATGTTTATTAAAAGCAATGGAAGAAACTGCCTTATTTACACTTAGATGTTAAAAAAAGTTCTGTGTAATACCTTGATTAAGAGATATCTACATCTACATACCTGTTCTTGCAATGAATGAGCTTGGGCACACCTTATTTGCCATGACCAGTTACAGCCCTAGGTCATACAGTTTGGCCAGCGGCAATGACCATGACACTGATAGCAGAGCCTCCACATGATGACTATTTGTTTCACAGTTACATCAGATTTTTCTTTGAAGTGTCAAGAAACGTCACTGCCACATGATGACTGCTGAGGGTACAACTGCGTTTTAGCTGATGCCATTCTTAGATCCTGACCCATTCACACTAACTCAAGAACATGCTTTTAATGAAGACAGCAACACTTCACTCTGGATAGGTGCCTTTGGGAAATTATAACTTGATTTACGTGAAGGTTATTATTAAAGTGAGTCACCTCGCAGAATCATTGTTTATTAGGCAGAATGCAACCTGGGGATGGTTTTAGGTGGACAATATATGGTCTGAACCTCTGTACATTTAAATAGAGGCTGATTTGGCTTTGTGCAGTTTGTGATGTCTGAATGATCGTAGTCTTTCATAGTATTCTCTGAAATCAACTTATCCATGACGTGTTCTATCCCCTGTGATGATGTAACCAGTAGTGTCATTTCTGAGACAACGGGAAACTGACTATTATGAAACTATTGTATAGGATACTCTATGCTGCACTAGTATAGTATATAAAAGCACTATTATATTTAGTCGATTAGAAATAAAAGAAATAAAAACAGCCCAGGCAACATACTTTAAAAAGGAGTATTACCAGGTAGCTAACAACAAGTCATTTGTTTCCTTGACATTCAATTATATTTGGCACTCTTTCCCGTGTCAATTTTCAGCTATGGTGTTTTGAGGAAAGCCAGGGAAGTTCGGGTTTTTTTCCTATCATAACTGATCAGCTGATTAAAAAAAAAGAAACCTAAATGTTAAACTAGATGTGAAAGCAAACTGTTACTACATTTCAGGATGGAATCATGAAGCTGATCTTTCCATTACAACAAACGCATAAAGCAGTGATTACACACCACATGAAATTATATGAAGTAACTTGTTCCCCAAAAGGGTAATAAAAAAAAAAAACAGCGGCAATGTGTGTGAATGTTCAATAGTACTTCCCCAATATGGTATCTTAATTTCTCAACCTGGGAGCATGATGAATCAGTCTGAGCAGCGTAGTAGCTGATGCTTTCACTCTCTTCCTCTCTGTAAGAAAAACCATAGATCTTATCCCTTCTTTTACACCTCCACTCATGAAGATATGAGCCTTGTTAATTCTCTAGCCCTGTACGAACAGGCTAGATCAAAACATCATGGAGAAATAAAATGTGAGCTTGTGTGCTATAGGACAGCTAATTGTGAGAGACAGTGAATGACGTGAGACTAAAAACTGACTAACATGGCGTTTCAGCATCCTGCCTGAATTAACAGTAAAACCACATGCACACAACTATATTTAGCTCCTAAAAAGTAGATTAGTTGTAAAATAGGTAAAGCATGGAACAATTAACTACAAATGTATGTAATATTTAATCATAATATATGAGGGGCGTTCAAGGCAAAAGTGGGGCATTTGAATATACAGAATAACTGAACAAGAGTTATGAGACTTAAAAAAACTCCCTTTATATTTCTATTTAATCCCCTGCTACACTAACGCACTTATCCGAGTGTTTCACTAGTGCTTGGATATCATCAAGATAGAAAGTTTTCTCAGTGTGTTGGTGCCATGTGAAGACTGCATCTGAAACGCTGACATCACAGACTCTTCTTTAATGGCCCAAACATGGAGATGGCTTGGAGCAAGGTCAGGATGACAGCGGATGTGGCAATGACTCCTAGCCGAGTTCCTGTATTGTGCAAGCACCGTTCTTAAATAATTGTGTGTACATTTCCGATAGACAAATGCGTCTCTTTCATAAGTTATCTGTTGATTTTCAAGGATCAGGCGTTCCACTCCTTGAATATTCATGGATGAAGTGGACTCAGAGCCACCTCAGCCGGGATAGTAATTCACAGACGTTCACGGATGTTCACGGACATTAGTTAAATGTGTTTCTTCACTGTACTTGCTCACTGTGCTTGATGTCTTCTCTAAATGTCAATTTATTTTATATTTTCATTCACCAGTACTGTTCAGTTTTCATTTAATGCCCCTTCTACAATACAGCAAAAATTTTGTTCTTTTATCAGATGTTTCATAAACACTACAGGAGTCCTAAGGTGACATGGTGGGTGTTTTTAAAAAAGACTTGGTCACAAAATAATATACCAAGGCCACAATTTACCTTTTCAAGGCCAACAACAAAACTGTGGGCATGAAATGTGTAATTAAAGTCCACGAGTTGATATGTTGTGTGTGATATCCTCAATAACTTGTCTCCAGTTACCTAGTTGTCAGAAACAGGTGAAAATGTACTATTACAGATATTAAAAGTTACGGAAATACTATATTACTATCACTTACTACTTATACCAACATTAAGAATTTGTTTAAGTTGACGCAGGCTAATGGAATAGCACTCATATGCGTGTAATTCACGTAATTTCACTCACTTACTCACTTTTTTTTTTTTTTAGTTGTCAAAAGTATTTCCTTTAGTCACAAAATTGATGTCAAAAAACTGTTGTGAATACTAATGATTTAATATATAGTCCTGTGGCATCAATATATTAATTCATGGCTACACCTTGTTACCTCATGAGTCGCTCTGTCCAACATGAGCTGTATTGTCATTCATTCATTTCTTTCACTCTCCCTCTAACACCTCTCTGTTTATATCTTTGAATGCCAACAATAAACATATGTATTACTTTTTCAAATCATAAGTGGAGATCCAACAAGGAATTACATTGAGTAATATTAGCTAGCAACTAACTGTTTTTAGCAAAGCTAACATGATCTAGACAGTCAACTGGATTTACAGCTAATACTGGAGTTAACTTTAACCAGCTTAATCACGTGCCTAGCCTGCTCAACAAAAAGTTTGAATAGAATTATTTACACCAACTATTTGTCAAAAGCATGGCTAACATTATATAGATTAGGTCCATATTAGCACTATGTAACAAGAATATCTGAGGTAAAAATGTATCAAACTGTCAAAATAATACATAAATTGCCTTACACCTTTATAAATACTGTATGACTTTTGGGAAGACAGACAAATACTGGATATAAATGCACTTTAAATCCAATTAGCTTTTACAAGTAGTTAAGTAAATCACCAGCTAATACTATAATTTGCCAACTTTAACCATCTAGCTAGTGTATTACCTGTACCAAGCCTGCTAGACACAACAGCTTGATTTAAACTATTTTACAAGTTGTTAATAGCATAGCAAGTTACTTAATCTATAAGAGCACAGTATAGCTTGCATAACTTAACTAGCTGAGTTAATAATGTTTATTAATAGCTTGCTAAATAAGACTTTTCAGAGGAAAGAAAATAAATAAAGTGGAGCCAACTGTATATAAAGATATTAGCTCAAAAATCCCTTCAGCTGAGTTAACAAACTTTAAAGTTAGCAAACTTTAAAAAGCTAGCCAGAAAATGGGATGTACCTAGCTCGTAAACTTTTTTACGTTTTAACTTTTTATGTTGCAAAATATGTGCTAAACCCTAAGGAAAGGTATATAATAAGTATATGGAAAGTAGAGGGGGAAAAATTATCTTTAAAATGCTGATATAACATGATACCTACGTCATTTTTAATGGCAATTTTTTCTTTCATTATTTATCCTTTAGCATTATTTGTATCATCATCAAATAATCATTTGACACTAAGATATCGTTAGCGATTTGAATTAGAGCTTAACCACAGTCATTTTTCAACACCAAATGTATGCAACAAATCTAGGCTACTCAGAGAGTAGACCACATTCTCAGCAGTTATTACATTTTGTGTGTTTGGTGCTAAAGGTCATGGTTGTCCTGAAGACATGTTGTAGGCTGATAGAGCTGGACAGAAATTTGCTAAGATGAAGAAGACAGTTGCAGCGTTGGCTGCAGCCTATACTGGTGGTAAATCATTCTGTTTCGAAGACAGATGGTTGATAGTTTGCTCAACCACAATGTGGGAGTGTGTTTGTGTGCGTCTTTGCGAGCAGTGCGAGCTGTGCACTGTGAACATCCTATCCTACTCATGCCCTTGCAGTGGAGCAGTAATATAATCCCACACGCTTTAATTCTAATTGTTACTGTTTTTTAACTGAATGTTTTTACAAAGTCATTGGCAAGGTAATATACAACACTAAACCCTTAAAATCTATGTTCAATTCCCTTTCATAACTGTATAGTATAAGGTTTCATGAGTAAAACACATACTGTGATACATAATAAATATTTGTTGTCTCAATTTTATTATCAACTGGAATGGCTCATTAGAGGGAAATCTTGAAATCTTCAGTTTTTCCTTTAACCCAAATCAGCCATGAACAACAAGACTATTTGCTTCTTTAGTTTTTCACTATAGAAATAAGGTTAATATATCTAGATAAAGAAAAGTAAAAAAAAAGAAAAGAAACATGTATAGCTACCACGGTTAAATGATTAAATTAAAAGACGACAAGTTGTAGAGTAGTTCAAACAGAATGTGGTTTCTGACACTGTATGACAGAGTTATAAAATGGACAAGATATGACTCAGATAAAAATTAGAGCAGCCATCTTAAAGTCATATCACTTCCTTCCTCAGTCAGCACATGGTATGGTAGCACGATCAGGCAGATTGGATGCATGTTGCATCGTAATGATGAGACGGGATCTCCAGATACTGTATATACAGTCAGACAAAAAATGTATACACACTTTTTTTGTTTTTACTTGAAGTGTGTGTACATTTTTTGGTGTGTGTGTGTATATACGTATATCAGCCATAACATTATGACAACCTGCCTAATATTTAGTAGGTCCACCTTCTGAAACCAAAACATCAAACACTGAAGACTGCACTGATGTGGCTTCCTTCCTCGACCTCTTTTGGTATGTCCTGACCATTGAAGTCTGGGAATATCACACGAGAGCTGCAGTTTTTTGAGTTGCTCCAATCCAGTTGTCTAACCAACACAATTTGATACTTGCCAAAGTCAATTTAATCCTTATGCTTGCCCATTTCTTCTGCTTACAACACATCAATTTCAGAAACAAAATGGTATCTTGATAACTAATATATCCCACCCACTTCCAGGCACCGTTGTAATAAGATATTGTAAGTGTAGCTACTGTGAGAAGGGTCAGATCTGGCAACTCCAAAAGGGCAGCTTTAGAGGGATGTTCCCAGTGTTCGATGGTTAGGATCTAACTAAATTGATCAAAGGAAGGACACCCGGTTATTCGGTGATAGGGTGTTGGGCTCAATGAAGCACGTGAGGAGTGAAGTCTGGCCTGTATACATATATACAATACAGACCAAAAGTTTGGACACACCTTCTCATTCAGCGAGTTTTCTTTATTGTGTTCTTTATTGTGTTCTTTAGCCCAAACGCGTCTCTTCTGCTTGTTGTCTGTCCTTAGCAGTGGTTTCCTAGCAGAT
>QMIH01000004.1:1192861-1213964 GCA_003987875.1 Clarias batrachus | reverse complement strand
GAGAGAGAGAGAGAGAGAGAGAGAGAGAGAGAGAGGCCTAAAGTTCAGGGAAGACTCGAGCAGCCATTTTACCCCTTATCTATTCTGAGAAAGCACCCCTTTCGATCTTCTGTTACACACTACTTATGAAAGTAGTCATTGTGGTGTCTGTATTATCGCGCGCTTCTGGAGGAAAACCGACGCGTCATTTCCTGGCAGTAGGTGAAGAGGACAGGAGCCCGGTGTGCCTGCTCTGCTGGGCTTCCCCATGCCGAGGATTCCTCCTGCGTCACTTAGACACGTCATCGGACCTGACTGACTTCCTTTTCTCCGTTCTAACCGGAAGCCAACTAGAGTGCTGGTGGGGCGCTCGCGAGAAGCGCTGATAAACAGCGCGCAGCAAGAAAGCGGAAGTGGGCGGGGCATGCGATTTACGATCAGAGCGCAGGTAAGAGGGAACAGACTGAAAGACAGACAGAAAGAAAGAAAACAAAGAAAAATCTAGTCAGACACAATTCACTAATCAAGCACCATGAAGATCCTTTCTTTGACGTGTAGACATGGTACACACATTTATCCATTTTTCTTTTAGGTCACAAGGCTTACACTTGAAACTGAAACATGTTAACTTTCAGTCCTAAGTCTAAAAATAATTTCATGTAAATCAATTCACAGGAGGACTCTTAAAACTTATCCTTGTCAGGGTCTGGAGTAGCAGACATAAGATAGGCTTGAGTGTGTTTTCATACACTTATGTCAAGTCTTCCATCACCACATCATTAACTGGCTTCTTACCCAACCATTTCTCTCATATACAACACCACAACACTACTGTGCAGAGCCATGCTGTGAGTATGGTGAGACCCTGGATCATGTGGCTGAAAGAGGGCCTGTGAAGGGAATACATATGTGTGTGAATGCGTGTAAAGTGAGATCCAAAGGAGGTGATAGGAGACTATTAAAAGCTGAAGGATTCGTCTGTGGCTCTGTTAATAGCCAGATCTTTCAACAACTAACAGGCTGTCTCATTTCCCAAGGCATGTCAGTGCTGAGGAAACCCACTTATGTGAGCGACAATAACTCCTGTGTGTTTCTGTATATGATTAGCTTAATATTACCTGGTGTGGCCCACTGTGTGCACTGCAATTAGCAAATGTGATGTGACATTTTATTTGTTTTTCAAAATAAATTGTTTCAAAGCATATGGCTTCAAGAGTGCTTGCATGGTGACATGAAATTTTGAAATACATCAGATGCTCTCAGAAAGTAAGATACTAAATTATATTATTATTTGTCTTTTGCTTCTTTCAGTGTACATGTTCTGTACCTATGTACACTTGAAATAATGACAGAAAAAATAAAGAAAAAAAGATTATTCTCTCTGTGTCTCTGACTGTGTGTGTGTGTGTGTGTGTGTGTGTACTGTAGCTATAATTGAGCAAAGACATTACTTGCTGTTTTTATTGACCAATCAAAAATTAAATAAAGAAGGAAAAAAAAGAAAGTGTAACAGAGTTTTCTTTAAATATTTTACTTGATGTATCTTTCTAATTGCCAATTAGAAAAGAAGAACAAGAGTAGAAAGAAACCATTAAATATTGATCATGATTATTAAGGCCTCACTCTCTCTTTCATAGTTTTAATTAAATACTATGACACGAGGTTGTGCTGTTATGCTGATTATCGGCACAGCTGTGACTCGGTCATAGGTGCGTATGAGTACTGAAGATATCACAGCTGTGCTGATATCCAACCCAGCCGCCTGACCTCGCGTATGATATTGCTTTTATTATCAACAGAATATGATTTTATATTTTCTGATTTTATAAGATATTACATTTATTTTAACCGTTTATTTTGCATGTGACTGACAGTTAACAAGCAACAGTTACTTTAAATACAGGAAAGTAGTTTTAGTAGTCAAAAGTGAGGGAAATACGCTTTGGAGGTTGTGGACAGTTATTATTATTATTATTTTTTTTTAGGGCTTCCACTTATTCCACTTTACAGTATCAGCTCCATTCTGGGGTTAAATCCTTAATAGAGGGAATGCAGAGGGATTTGAGATTCAACCTTGTGTTAGAAGCTAGTTAGCGTTGTAGCTTTTCTTAGGCATAAATTAAACAACATAGAAGCCATTTGGAAGAAACAATTATAGAAGCAATTATTAAGTAGGCAAAATGTTTCTTTTAAATGAGAACGTTATCAGGTGTGCTTTCTTGCAAAAGTAATTCTGTGGTTGCTTTTGAATGTGTGTTTTGGCAGGCAGCTGCTCTCTCTCACCCATGCTTAAAAGAGAGAGAGAGAGAGAGAGTGTAGAATATACACTTACACACTTTATATACAATTAGACTCTTTATTGTCTAATTACAAAAAGAAAAAAGCATAAAAACATAAAGAAGGAAAGAATAAAAAAGAAGCATTTATCTCCTTAATCCTCCTGTTATCGTCAAATTTACTAACATCTTTTATCCTTGGGGTCAATTTGTCCCCAGCAATTTAAACCTCCAGAAAATTATCATAAAAATTATTACCCAAGTTCATGTATAAAAGTCATTTATTCATTTGTTTATTCATATATTCATTAAATCATTTATTTTGAGAGTCTAAAAATTGAATGGGGTCAAAATGACTGCAAAGATAATAGGAGGCTTAAACACATTACTTGATGTTTTATTTAATTGTGTATTTAAAACGAGAAAAAAGTGAAAAAAAAGAGTAGCACATGCCTCCTTAAAGATATTATTTAATTTTTATTTAATTGTCTAATTACAAAAAAAAAAAAAGAAAGAAAGAAAAAACGAAGAAAGAATGAAAGGGTATGAGAGATAATTGGCAACATAAAAAGAGAAATAAATAAAGAGGCCTTAAAATAGTAGCATATTCCTCCTTAAACATAGTCATTGATGTCTTATTTAATTGCCTAATTAAAAAGAAAAGAAAAAAAACAGAATGAAAGAAATGAGAGGGTAAGAGAGATCATTGAACATAAACATAGATAACACAAGATAGTTGGCAACATAAATAAATAAAGAGAAAAAGAAAGAAAGAAAGTGTTAAATTATCTCTCATACCCTTCTTTCTCTTCATTTATGCTCCCATCAGTGTCAATCACAACAAGTGAACAGGAAAAGCAGAAAGTATTAGTATTAGAATGCTCTCTCTTTCTAACCCCCTCCTCTCTCTATCTCTATCTCTCTCTAAGTAATGATGAAGAATAAAGACCACTTCCTTAAACGTATTCATTGCACTTCTAAACATCTACCATTCAGAAGAGGAAATAAAGAAAAAGTAGTAAAATCTACCAAATAGATAGATAGATAGATAGATAGATAGATAGATAGATAGATAGATAGATAGATAGATAGATAGATAGTCAGACAGACAGACAGACAGACAGACAGACAGAGCATTGCTTCATCACATTTCACGTCTTCTTGTTTTTTATTCGCTTGAGAGAGCAGCAGCTTTTTATTTGGGACATAAAGGGATTTTACGCCTCTCCGTCTCATCCCATCTCTGTGTGTGTGTATATGTATGTGTGTGTGTGTGTTAGGTTATTTGTGTCTTCCCCTGCCACTATTTTTAACCGATTTCACTGAGTTTGAGCGCTCCGCTGCCTGCGTGTGCCGCTATATTTAGCCCAGCAGACGCTCCGGCTCGTTTTGCGTCAATGGAATCCCGAGCGTGCGTCACGCCGCCAGAGCTCGCGCGCGCTGATTGGCCCGGCGGCCGGAAAGATTTCGGGGAGCTCCTCCGCCCCTGCGCGCGCGTATTGGCGAGTGGAACGGTGAGGGCAGCACGTCACGGCACAACACACCGCCTCGTATATAAACGGCGCTCGAGAAACCCGAGCGCTTAAACGCGACCGAGTCACAAGCCGGGAGAGAGAGAGAGAGAGAGAGAGAGCGCGCGGAGTAGTGTGTGCGGTGGTGATGCACGAGCTGCACTCGCATTACGGACATTACAATTAAAGTCCAGCAGAATCATTATTATTCACAAGCAGGTACGTGCTGATCTCTTTTCTGCCTTACGTTTCCTTAAAGATGCCATAGAGATTTACATTCCTTAAGAGATGCTGTTGTATTATTATGAATGATAACTTGAAAGATGTGGAGAACATGATTAATGAGAAAAGCTTAGGAAAAGTTGAGAAATCCATTTTGGGCAACTGGAATGCTTGTTTGTGATTGAATAGGCATCATCTTTCGGTCATTTTTTTTAGCCATTATACATGCCATAAGCTCACATCATCATGAACATAAAAAAATGTATTAATTAATAAATAAATAAATATGTATTAACAACAAGCTAAAAGATTCAATTTGATCAATTGTAAACTCTATTTATGGTTAAGGCTCTGGGTTACTGAACAGAAGGTCAGGGGTTTAAGTTGCCACCCTTGAGAACCCTATCTGCTCCAGGGGCACTGTATCCTGGCTGACCCTGCACTCTGATCCCAGCCTCCTAACTGGGATATGCAAAAAAAAAAAATTAAATAATAATAATACTAATAATAATTTCACTGTTCTGTAAGGTACACGTGACAAATAATTGAATCTTAATGCTCCTCATGAGCCGCATGAGATACTGTATGCCTTAATGGTTTAATTATAAACATGACCATATTTCTCCTGAAAAAAAAAAAAAAAAAGATCTTGCAAGCTATCATGTCTTCTAACCACTACACTACACTAGCGCTTATGTAAATGTTTAGATTACTCTTTGTAGTGTAGCTGAGGATATTGAATGGAAACAGTGATGTAAGTGCAACAGCTGCTCCACAAGCAGCTCTCTAACTGCACACAGAACTGCATAAGGAAATGCATTAAATGCACACTTACTGTAAATCACTTTAAATTATATAAATGTATAATAAATGTTTCTGGCTCGTAGTTTTTGCAGCTTTAAAAACAAAAAAAAAAAGCTGTGATGTTTCATTACTGATGGATCGATTCTACACACCTTAAAAAGACAGGAGGCGAATTCAACCTCAAATGTCACAGCAGCAGCTAAAATCTCTTCAGACTCTGCCCGACAGAACTGCATGCAAAGGTCATATTTGGCTTTTAAATCTGAATAACATGCAAACAATGAAAATAACTATTCTTTGCAAAACAAAGTAGCAGCATTTGTTTACCAGGGTGTCATCTCTATGTCCGGGGTGTTTTAGCTAAGACTAATTAAGTAAATAGATAAAATTCGAGCTAACACATAAAGCGTTTTGTCTGTATGTAGTAGTGCACTGTAGATATGCTGGACATTCAGAGGACGCACCTGATTCAGCTTGTAGATAAATTAAAGTCAGTGCATTTAGAAGACGGAAGGCGATAATCTGTGCAAGGACAAGGCCTTACAGGACGCCAGCTTGCCTCCTGGGCTTTAAATAGTCCTCTCTGACATGCTCGCGTATCCATCTTTGCTTCTCGTTGCGCTCTGAAGTGTCAGTTGCGCTACACAGAGGGTATTGTGTTCGTGGTTTTGATAATCAAAGGAGCTTCTCTTTTATAGGTTGGAACTGAGAATTAAAACTGATGGCATCTGCCCTCAAGGACAATTGCCCAATGACAATTCCAACGACCTTAACTTGAACCAGTTTTTTTGTCTTTCAGTCAGTCCATTTTACTGTGATGTTATCTCATTCATGTCCTCTTCAGTCTCTGGTGTATGTTCGAAAGCCAGTTCTAGAGTTTCAGTTAAAGTTATATATACACATTTGGGTGATGTATAAATAGCGACTGCTTTCCAGAGCTTCTCAGAAACATCTACTCGAAATCAGTCCCTGTAGTGATGATAACATTACTCAGGTTTTTATCTCTGTTTACCCGAGGATGATGCCTAGATTTGCCTGGCTCTGGAAAAAGGTTTTATTCATTTTTTTTTCGCACAAGGGTCATGAGTTTAGATGAGCAGGAGCAAAACAAGAAAGCTGATATTGAAAAGTAGCTCTTGTGGTTCTGCTCTACAGAAATGACCTGTGTTCAAAGCCAACATGGAGTCCAGCCTTATGAGAGCATGTTCTTCAGCTCAGACCTTATGAACCCTGACTTCACCTCCAGGTTGACCATGGACGTGAGCGAACAGCGGGAGCAGCTCTCCACGTCCTCTCTGCCGAGCATCACCTCTCTGGTGGGAGGATACGGGGGAGAATTCGATGCCTACTCCTGTCAGCTTGCCACTGCCACTGCCTCAACCTGCACCAGTGCCGCCTCGGGACAGGACTCCTTCAAGCTGGAAGACCTCCAGGTTTATGGCTGCTACCCCGGCACGTTCACCTTGAGCTACATGGATGACGCGGTGTCTACGCCAGGTGGCTCAAACTGCTTCGGCAGCCCCGTCTCAGCTCCTTCACCCTCGACTCCTGGTTTCCAGTCAGCGCCTTCCTGGGACGGAGCTTACGGGTCGTGCTCCCCCGATGCAGGCTGCTGGGCTTCCGAGAAGACGCCGCTTCCTCAGGCGTCTACCTTTTTCACCTTTGGACCTCTTTCAGGCGAGGACATGTCTCCTCTGGGGCAGATGCAACAACATCATATTTCTGAGCAGGATCCGTTTTCTCGAGGCCTGCAGAACAACTTCAGTCCACTCAGGATGGATCATAGCAGCAGGGACAGTCCAATCATGGTGGACAATCCGCTGTCCCCCAAAATCAAGAACCAAACAGGAAACGATGGGTGCTGTGCGGTGTGTGGGGACAACGCCTCATGCCAGCACTATGGAGTGCGTACCTGTGAGGGATGCAAGGGATTCTTTAAGGTGAATATAGAGCTTTGAAGAAGCAGTTTGTCATTTTTAGAACATGAGTGTTCGCCTTCTCTCCACGCTGACCTCACCTTTTAAGCTGAAACTATGTAGTGCACTGTAGGTCACTTTTAGGCAAAGAATAGACATGCATGAGTACGTCTAGTTTGTGTGTCTGTCTGTGAGTCCAAGACAAGACAAGACAAAGAAACATCAGATCATTTGCATTGCAAAAATGACTATACATACTCTTTGAGATTTAGTTATTTTTATGCACCTAGAAAAGCTGAATAGAAAAATTGCAAACTGCACCTTTAAATACCGCATGAGAACATGTTTATTATTAAAGCATTCATCATTAACAATTGATTTATTCCCTTAATTGTGTTTAGCGTGTTGAAGTAAACGAGCTTTTGTTTTGTTTTTTCTTTTAGCGTACAGTACAGAAAAATGCCAAGTACGTATGCCTAGCTAATAAAGACTGTCCAGTGGACAAGCGGCGGCGGAACAGGTGCCAGTTCTGTCGCTTTCAGAAGTGCCTGGCAGTAGGAATGGTGAAAGAAGGTGAGAAAAGTCTTGGCAGTTATCACTTCCTACGCACAACAGATGGATGAATTTAATTATCCTATTGTTTTTTTTAATTTTTTTTATAAAAGTATATTTGCATGTTTATTTGTCATAATTAAAAAGGCTATTATTTTAGCTTCATAATGTCACGCTTTCTGGCATGACTCTATATTATTATGAATTTTAAGTGCACGCTTGACATTTATCGACTTGTTCCTGTTCAGTTGTCAGAACAGACAGCCTAAAGGGCAGAAGAGGTCGTCTGCCTTCAAAGCCGAAACCAGTCACGGAATCGGCGCCTGCTGTGCCATCTGGGAACATCATCGCCTCACTAGTGAATGCACACATGGACTCGAACCCAGCCATCGCAAAACTGGACTACTCAAAGGTGAGCCTTGCATTTTGCACTCCCGGGGAAGGCATCTAATTGAGGAAAATTCAGTGATGATGATCATTCTGTTAGCTTCTCAAGAGTTTTACTTCCCACTCATCATTTTCATGCATTGTGTAACACCACATTAGATATTCATATCAAGAAATCGAACGTAGACATCATGGAGGTGTTGCAAACGCCGCACTGAAAGTTCCAGAATGCAGAGCAGTTACACGATGCACTTGCGCTAAGTCATGGCACAGACTTGGCTCGGCTAGTTAGCGATCCATCATATGTTAGCAGTAGTACTGGCATGAAAGTTGAAGCCTAGAAAGTGATCTGTCGGAGCAGAGTGTACAGACGAGAACGTGGACAGCATAAAGATTTAAAGCGCCCAAGCTTCGATCTCTCCTCTCTCTGAAAGATTTCAAATCAAGAGCTAAATCCCAAAGCGCTGCTGTTATCAGAGAGTCATACTTCGGTAATATACAAAAAAAAAAAAACATTAATTAAAATGAAAGGAAAAAGAAAGTATTTAAAAATTCTTAACAAAATTAGGATCAAATCTAGGAAGCCGTCCACATGGTGGATTTTTGCATTAGCGATGTCGTCTGCGCTGCTCTTCTTATCTTTATGATCGTCTGATCGAGTGCTTATGCTGTAATCCCACGTGCTGATGATGCCGTCGTGTTCCCTGTTCAGTATCAGCAGACGGTGGCGAACGTGTCTGAAAAGGAGGACGCCAACGACATCCAGCAGTTTTACGACCTGCTGACCGAGTCCATGTGCGTGATCAGGAAGTGGGCCGAAAGCATCCCAGGATTCACCTCCTTCTCTAAGGAAGACCAGGACCTGCTCTTCGAATCGGCCTTCGTCGAGCTCTTCATATTACGACTGGCTTATAGGTAATTAATAATAATACAGGATAATAATAATTGTATGGAAATATATAACGCTGGTGAGCACTCAAATCTGAACGGCAGCACTGATAACTGCAAAGATTTATATTGCTGTTACAAAGTCCTGGACAGCAGATGTTCCATTTAATCTAAGACTAATAGTAAACAAATGAAATCTAGTGATGTCTTCTGTAAAGAGATGTTTAGTTAATCGTTCAATGGAGGGCACGATCGCACTTCAGAACGGAGCACTTTGCTATTTATAAGCGTCATGTTTTGGATTTTGAGTCTATTTAACTCTGAGAGACAGAGAATAAATAGAGAGTGATGAAAGCACAACTGTTTATAGCTGCCCTAAGTGATAACAGGAACTAATTTAGTTTGCGGATGTTCCATGACACTGTGTTACTATAAGCAGAAAAATGTACAATGCGAACGTTGATAAGTTAATGATTTTTTTCCCCCCCCCTTTCTCTTGTTTATTCCAGATCACCGCCGGAGACGGACAAACTGATCTTCTGCAACGGTGTGGTTCTCCACCGTACGCAGTGTGTGCGAGGATTTGGCGAGTGGATCGACTCCATCATAGAGTTCTCGCAGAGTTTGCATCGCCTGAACCTGGACGTGGCGTCGTTCTGCTGTCTCGCTACGCTCGTCATTATGGCAGGTGAGTTTCACACCGGGTGCTTTTTCTGGCGTGTCAAGTGGACGTCTGGCGTGCGTCCTCGACACGCAGTATCAACAGTGTCTGAGCTGTCTGTCTGAACTCGGGTTCTGTGCCGAGCACTAAGAGTCGTTCATCACATCATGAGTTTTATGTCAGAGTTCATGCAGTTGAGTCAAACGAGGATTCAAATGTGCAGACAATTCAGAAAATTTCTTTTCGAGCTGGAACTTCATTTTAACTTCACAGAACAGAGGATTTTTAGCTTCGTAGACTTTCTGGACGGATCATGTTAGGGAGATAAGGAGCTGGTGTAACAAACGCAGCTATGCAAATGGCCTACTTGAAATCACCATTTGTTTTTCATAATCGTTTATTATTTCTTTCATTCATTTTTCAGAATATTATATGATATATTTTCATATTCTCAAAAAACATATTTCAGTTCCGGATTAAAAAAAAACAAAACTGACATGGTCATATTCATGTAATGCACACGATTTCCAGAGAAACTTGGTCGTTTCTGATAAAAGCTCTTCATCACTTGAGTGCTTTTCTTGCACAGCTGATGGAGCAGCTTTATCTGAAACATCCTGTTTCCCTGGAAGCACTCCTCACTGCCACGTAACCGCGTACACCTGCTCATGAGTCCCTGATTAAATAGCATTGTAAATATTGATAATACGGTATATATTGCTGATATTGATTAAGAGTATATACAGTAGGTGAACTACGCTCCCGCCCTTACGCTGTCGTCCATGTCTTGCAGATCGACACGGCCTGAAGGAACCCAAGCGCGTGGAGGATTTCCAGAACCATCTGATAACATGCCTCAAAGACCACGTCGCCACGAGCGTCTCCGAAGCGGCACGTCCCAACTACCTGTCGCGGCTGCTGGGGAAACTGCCCGAGCTCAGGACGCTGTGTACTCAAGGCTTCCACCGCATCTTCTACCTTAAACTAGAAGACCTGGTCCCGCCTCCCCCGATCGTGGAGAAGATCTTCATGGACACGTTGCCTTTCTGAATCCGGCCGCGGTGCTGTTTAAAGACGTGACGGACATCTTTTGCGGAAGAAACGAAACAAAGACTCGAACTCGATGTGAACAAAAGCACAGCAGAGCAGAGAACAGATTCGGAGGCACTTGTCTAATCCTGGCAGCTCTGTTTTCTTTTAGGCGTACGACTATGATCTTCTCAGCAGGAGTCGGCGAACATTTTGCAGCAAAAAAAAAGAAGGAAAAAAAAAAAGAAGGAAAAAAAAGCCTCACCAAGTCTATGTATGTTTCCTCAAAACCCGTGTTTTGTTTCAGAAGGTTGGAATCGTGGCTTTTTTTTGTGATCTTAAACAACAAAACCTTGTGCAGCTTGACAATTGAACATGTTACATGGTGTGTGTGTGTGTGTGTGTGTAAAAGAACGCTTTCATTTAAACAGTATTAGGACAACTTCAGGACGTTTTTCCGATGTGATGATACTGCACAACAACAGCAAAATCTACAGAACTCAATGGTGCTTCAATAACACACCTACAGTTTATTTTTTTAAAAAAAGGCCATGGACCAAAATTGATAATGTTTACAGGGTTGCACAAAATGACTAAATGAAGCCTTATAAAGCCATTACCGCCTGAGACGTAAATTCAAGAAGTACAGAACGAATGTGAATGAAATTTTCAAAAATGAATCCTATTAACTGTTGTTTTCGAATTGAATAGTAGATATTTAATTATTTTATTAAGTCAGAATTTAAATGCCATGTGCTGTGCTGAAAACACAAGACAAGCCTTCTAGACATTTCTTAATTACATGTACAACTGAGGTTTACTCCTTACTCTGATTAAAACCAGCCTGTATTTTTTGGCATAAAGATTCACTGTATAGATCCCTAAGTGACGATAATGACAAAACATTTCCATCTAAACATTTCTAAAGATGTCCAGTGATTTTCTTTCTTTTTTTTTTTTTTGCAAGTCATTCAACTCTGAGTATTATCACGGACTGAAGAATTTGTTTAGTGTGCCAGCCAGACCTTAGCTCATGCATATATGTATGTACTGTATGTATAGAGATGGCTTGAGATGCGATATATTTTTGTCTTTATAATGGCATAGTGAAAATGTCTGGGCATTATGGTGTTTTTTTATATATGATATTTTTGATATTATTAGATGTTTGCTATCTTTCATTACTAATGTTGTTCGGCACTATACATTAAAATTATGAACAATCAGTCTGAAGTCATGTCTTGTCTGGACAGTCTCCAGTGTGCATGCACACACACACACAAAAAAAAAAACCATGAGGGAAAAAAAAAACATTTGGAAACACATGGAAACATACTTTTTCCATTTTTGTATTGGGCAAACATTAAACAAGCCAATTAGATTTTCCCCCTATTATGACCTCATACAAGAAGATCCCCTCCCCCGGCTTGTGGCTCAGCTCTGATGCTCTCTGAAGGGTTTCGGCTCAGTAGTAGGTAATTTATATTTATTTTATTTAGTTTCCCGTATATTTGTAAAATGAAGGATTTTTAGGCATAAAAAAGCATGATGAGGATTATTTCTGCTAGACACACTTTGCGAGAACTTATTAAATAAATAGCGAAATATGTCAACTTTAAATATTAAAATTAAATGGTTTAACTAAAACTAAAACGTTCACATTACAAATGTTCGAGGTAAGTGCATTATGGTTGTATTGCACTCAGGTCATTTGGAACGACTTAGAAGCAATTACTAAGGAGACAAATTATAGTTTCAGATGACAATATTATGAGATATGTTTTGCTGAAAATGCGTCTGTGAGGTTTTAAAAATAGGTTTTGACTGGCAGTTGCTCAGTTGCTTATAAAATGTACAGTATTTACCATTATTAAAGATTTTATTTGACTTTTTCCATCTTTATTTGGGGGGAGTCTTTGTCCCTTTAATCCTAGGAGTCGCCACATAGGATCGTTTTTGATCCACGAGATCTGGCACAGGTTTTCACGCTTGATGCCCTTTCTGTCACAACCTTGCCATTTCCTTTCCAGGCTTGAGACCACTACTAGGTTGTACAGTATAGGGGGTAAGGTTAAGGGTCTTCCTCAAGGACCCAACAGTGGTGACCCGGCGGTGGACTGACTTGACCCCTGACCCTCCGTTCAGCAACCAAGAGCCTCAACCACCTGATCCACCACCACTGCCTCACATTTATCACTGTTGAAGTATTTTACGGTATTTATTTCTCCTGTGCATTTTACATTGATTTCTTAAATAAATAAGAATAAATTTAAAAAACACTTGGACATTGGCATGATACTATGAAGCATGAGTCCTATAGCTTTTTTTTTTTGTGGTTGTTTTTACAATATAAACTGGTTCTCACTACTGTCACCTTAAGGGCTGGGGGTTCGAATCTCACCTCTGGTCTGTGTGAGTGAAGTTTGCATGTGCTTTGTGGGTTTCCTCCCACAGTCTAAAGACATGAGGTGTCAACTGATTTGTCTGATTTCTGTTTCAAAATTTTGTGTGTGTGTGTGTGTGTGTGTGTGTGTGTGTGTGTGTGTGTGTGTGTGTGTGTGTGTGTGTGTGTGTGTGCCCATGTAAGGGGCCGCCCAACAACTCGACACAGAATAAGCTGTAATGATAATGGATGAATGTTCCTGGTATTATTTGTTAGAATAATAATAGATGATGTAAATTGTGCTAAAATAATTGCACAGGTCCATTTCATTTATTTATGCAGCACTAGTGCAAACAGTACAATATGTGTTGTACATACAGTATGTATACTGTACAGGATGTCATGTTACAAGCATGTTGTTTAAAGGTGAGATTGACTGCAACAGGAAAGGGAAATGTACTGTAAGTACAATCATACTCGTGACTCTAAAGCCTATTAAAGACTGCTACAATACTGATAAAAGTACAAAGCGTACAGCAAACACATCCTACGTTATGTTTTGACTGATTACTTCAGATTTTTTTTTTTTTTTTTTAAGTGCGCCCACACAGGTGGTTTCAGTCGAGCAGATGCCTTCGGTCGTGTCTTGCCGCATGGCTCAGCCTGTGTTTCATGTCCCTCTCGGGATCACAGGAGCCCCGTTTGGGTCACTGTAACCCGATGACATACTTGACAAGGGCGGTTGGAGACACTCCAGGGACACTCTGAAAGTAACCTGTAAGTAGACTACAGCTGAGAGGGAAAAGCAGTTGACCCCAGAGGGTACATTCAGTCCAATCTGTAAGTAGTCTGCTTATGGTACAAGGGAGCAGTTAAGCAATGCACAGAATTCTTCTTAGATATCAAGCCGCAAAGAGTGGGGACAGTTCTCAAAATGACACTCACCAAGACATGTACCAAAATAAGGGCCTGCTTTTTTTTTTTTTTTTCAAACTGTCCTAGATGCTATTAAAGTAACAAATGGCTTCCTTTGATGGAACAAAAAAAGAAATAAAAAAAATCGCCCCACCATACTGTAGGTAAAAATACACAGCATGGTATGAAGAAGAGGCAGAAACAGGTCACGAGCAGGTCAAACATCAGAAATATGATCTATACAACTTTAACCGTGACAAGATTGTTGATGCCAGATGGGTTGCTCGGTGTATTTGCGGAACGGCCAAAGTTCCTTTCATTTTTATGCACCAAAAAAAAAAAATCTGGTTGGCACATCAATGGTGTAAATTAACAGCGTTTCTAATGATAGGACAGAGGAGAAAGGCCAGACTGGGTAAGCCTGACGAGAACACTACGGTATCGCAAATAAGCACTCCTTACACCCGCGGTGAGCAGAAAAGCATCTCAGAATGCATAACATGACAATTTCAGAAGACCAGATGATCGCGTTCCAATCCCGTCAGCCAAGAACAGTTGGCACGAGCTCAACGAAACATGGACAGTTAAAAATTGGAAAACGGCCAGTCTAAACATAGTACCTATGGTACACACTTCAAAAATGTAAAACCCTTAAGGGATCTTATGCTTTGTCCTCAGCGTGAATTTGGACATTAGTCAATAAAGCAGTTCCAAAGCAAAGAACAAACAAATCAGGTTTGGAAGCTTTGAACACCTCAGAAAGCTGTGTTGCATCACAACTGAAGTGCTTTTACTGCAAGAACTGCAGAAATCAGACTGTCAGAGGGGATGTTTTTCACCTGCTGCTTTATTCTGCAGACGGTTTTTCATTCGACGCGTATATTCATAACCCATTTTCGTGATTTTTTTTTTTTGTGTGTGTGTGTGTGTGTGTGTGTGTGTGTTTTTTTTTTTGTGTGTGTGTGTGTGTGTGTTGTTCCATTGTGATTATGAACCAGTTTGAGTTTCCACCCGCCGCTTTCAATCGAGACTTGAACACACAGATGGGGAGTGACAGAGGAAATCCTACAGGGGATATAAATAGCTCATCATTGTGGTTCAGTAACTCGATCAGCTGCTTTCTGTAAGTAACACAGAGCAACTCTCTTACGTCAAAAAAAAAAAAAACGCAGTTATTTATTAATAGCAATAGAGTAAATAATTCCTGCATAAAAGTCCGTTCCTTTTAAATCATACAGTACTTTTGTTCAAATAAATAAAACCTCGGGCCAAGGAACATTCAGTTCTAAGTAGGTTAAGCTCTCGTGTTTGAAATACAGTATAACATCCCTGCAACGCTCTAAAAAAATTTAAAAAAAAAAAAAACATTCTCACAATATTATCACACACAATCTTCATGCATAGACAGGCACACGATAATTAAGGATTCATTATATGAAAGAATTATGGAAAGAATAATAATGTTTTTTTTTTTTATGTTTATAAGTAATGTTAAGTATTCGTCTAAAATAGAATTGTTAGCTGAGATGATGACATGTTATTAAATATTCAGTCTGGTATGGGAACCTAATAAGTGCATCAGAAGGACATCGAGGTGCTGTAATAAAAAAAAATATCCAAAGCTCATCCAGAAGGATGTAACTGGATAAAGTCAGTATCACTCCGATTACAACGGCAGTGTGAAAGCGGCGTCTTAAAATAACCCCGTGCCTGGCCCTCTCTGTGCGGTGCAGACGTCCTGCATAAAAGCACACTGCACATGCAAGAAATGACCAGGATTTGCCCTTTGAAAAGAGATAGTATTACAGAGTGGAAACCTCTCTCGTTCCCACCACACGCCATCAAAAGTCTCACCCTCGCTGTCAGGACGTGAGGATATGAGAATGCAGGGATCATAAAAGAGAGTGACAGGACAGCTTGGCTAGAAGGGACAACAAATCTTGGCTGTGGGTCGGAAACCAGTTTGTAGCTTTGTTGTCACTCGGCTCAGGCGGCGAGACAATGAGCTCGAGCGACTAAAAGACACATATTGCCAGGTGAGAACCTAAAGCATGCGACTGGCGGCATTCACGCGATCACCTTTACCCAACCAAAGACAAACAGGACTTTCTGTATTTCAGGACAATGCAATGTTTCTCTAGGCTCACATGTTTTCATAAAAACCTGCTCATCTTGAACCCTTTGAAAGCGTTCACAGCGCACGAGCTACTCGAGTTTTCAAGATATGAAACGCACAATTATGATTCATGTTATAAATAAAACATGATGGAGTATGATATTATACAGAAGTTCATCATTTCTTACACAAAGGCACATCCTGAATGGCTCTGTTCTTCTTATATTACCGGAATTTGACAACAATTTGGACATTTTTATTGATAGGAAACCATATTTCATACGGTTTATCCGGTTATAGTTACAAAACAAGTTCTCCATCCTGAAAGCTACAGGTTTTTCTCTGACTGTGGAAAGCACTAACATTGGAGACTCCTTCCAAAAATTCTAACTAAACATTTCTTCACAAAAGAGAAATTGCAACAAACAAAAAAAAAAAATGCAATTTTTAAAAAAATTTGTTTTTGAAACAAATACCCTGACTGTAAATGAGCAAGCACATTATTATCAGCCTGTGCTTTGACTTAAAGCTGCTGTTATACAGTATACGATCATCTGCACCTTCTGTCCGATCGGAAGCGAATACTCTATTTGGTGAAGTCGCCTGGCTTTGTTAAATATCTGCAGTTAAAGTTATTCATGCAAATCTCCAGTCAATCATTTCCATTCTTGTTACTCAGAAACAGGAGGCAGGGTTGCTGGCCAGGGCTTTTTTTTTTCCTGCTTGTCATCTATCATTTGTCACATAGGCAAATTGTTTGGTTATAGGTGTTTCCAGTGAAAGCGTGATGCGGTTTAAAGCTCAGTCCGTGTTGGGTGTCCGGGAGGACTTAAACCACCGCATGACTGCGTCAGAAAACCTCAGATGAATACCAAATACAGTGTGAAGAACGATTCACTGTAAACTGATTTCAAATAGAAATAAAAGATAGATAGATAGATAGATAGATAGATAGATAGATAGATAGATAGATAGATAGATAGATAGAGTCAGTCACATGCTACTGTATAAATACTGCACCGTACATTTAATCTTGTCTTAAAACTTTTCATGAGGTTTTTGTTTTTGGTTATTAAAGTTTTTTTTTTTTTTTTTAAGAACAAACAGAAATCCACTTCACGTTAAGATGATGACATGATGCCTCAAACTGAACCTTAGTTTTATTTCATTTCCTTCTTGAATCAGAAGGAGGAGTTACTGTAGCCCTGCTAGCACATTCATGCTAGCTGCCCTATTCAGGTTGCTCTGTGGGCTTTTTTGTGTCCTACAGCTATTCCTTGGGAGCTTTAGCACTCATTCAAGACATCTAATGGCATTTATAGTCTACAAATATGATAAATGGACACGGTATAATCCTGTACCTCATTGATACAAACAGGCCGGACAGGTTTCTGTTTGAAAGCGGTATAGCGTAAGGTCATACCGCTGTCAGAATACCAATTTCATTATATGGCTTTTTTTTTCGTGCTTTTGCACAACGAGAAAAGCAAAGTTCTATATACAGTAAGAATCACATGGAGAAAAAAAAAATTCTCAAAAAAATTGCAGTTTGCTCTTTATTTGGCAATATGTTCCAGGACAACTAATGTTCTGGACGTTGCAGCACGTTAAATATAACAATAAACAGATTAAATTCTCAATGATGAAGAAAATATTGATGCCATTGACAGATTGACTATTAAACAAGGGGAATAAAACACTTCAGGATGTTCCGTTCTTAGAAAATCATATTTTGGAGTGGAAATAAGAAATCTGCTTGTTGATGCTGGTTGATTGTTTTTCCTGTAACAGCATGACCTCAAATAACTTCAGCATCCCTTTCAGAAAAAAATCAGCAGCATTTCTTATGTATAACTATGATTCAATAAATGATGTAAATCCAAAAACCACATTACTCCCTCAGAGATGAGATGACTTTGTATCTCAATCATCTGATCAAAAAATGCATCAGGAAAAAAAATAAACTTGTGAATGATTTTACAAACATTTTTTAATCAGTTCTATTTTTTTTTTTTTTTTACACAGATGTTCATTATGATTTGCAATTAGGCTTCCATTGTCTCTTCATCTGGACTGTTATGAGGGAACATGTCTCAAGAACAATTAAAAGCTCATTACAATCACCTATTTTGTCCAAGACCTCCAGACGTCTAGTGATTTCTAACATAATTTATAGGCATATTCTCACTTTCCCTAGAGATTACAAAAAAGACATGCACAACTTTTTTCCTACTGATTCTGACTTGCGTGACATAATCGTCGTCATTTCCTATTCTACGATTCTTTATCAGGTGCTGTAATCATATGTAAATGAGAGCACACGAAATCTGCTGTATGTGAAAATCTGTTTTGCATGACGTGCCGATTCTGTCCGTTCAAAACGAGAATCTTTGGCAGCTCGTATCTTGCTGTAACTATGGAAACAGTCAAATGAGGCAGACGTGAGTGAACAATATCTTGCACCGTACACTGTGTTCTGGAGATGTGTGATTTTCGGCTGTTAGGCTGGGGACGGCTGGCTGGACGGCATCCTTGGATTTTAAAAATATCCACTCCACCCTAAGATCATTACACCACATGGCAAGCGTAACTGACACCCTCACTCCCACCTGCAGACTCAGGAAAACCCCTCAGCAGATAACAGGCTTAGTTACATACCTGAAACGGGGACACACTGAGAAATGAGGAGGAAATACAGGAAGTTAGGTCTCTCTTCTGCAAGAAACAACTCATAGTGAAATCTTACTGTAAGTCTTAAAGATATTCTGATTTTTCTTTTTTTTTTTATTTAACTTTTATCACACACAAGCTAGTGCAACAACTAGGGTATATGACTTACATTTTACATGGATGCTGTATGTAAAGCACAGAGGGGTCCAAAAAATGTATACACACTTCAGCATGGAAAATATATGCATAAAAGATATCAGAGTCACTTGATAGCATCAATGCAGTGTGACTACTGACATCTTTAGAGGAGACATAATATTACACAATGCTGGCAGAATTCTATCTGAGTTTTTTTTTTTTTCAATCATAGATAAAAACTGTTGAAGTGTCTATAAATTTTTTATATGATTATGAAAAAAACATAATCATATATGTCTGTAACAACCTTCTCTCCCTCTCTTATACACACACACAATATATATATATATATTAATTGCATTATTTAGGTTTCCCACAATGCACTGCAGGCTTATAGGGCACATTATGTACTCTGGATGATACAGAATATAACTAACCCAGGTAGGGTTAGGAAATAGGGATTAGGAACATTTTAGAGATAATGGAACAGGTGTCTGACTTGTCTGAGTTACTATGACATAAATTGCACAACAGCGCCATGTAGCGGCAATCAATGGAATTACACCGAGCTTCTTCTGACTGTCTCTCTCAGTTGAGCCCACTCTTACTCTTACTATGGTTGTCCTGCATAAGGAAAGTAATCAGCAATGTAGTGATGTAATGTAACCATAAAGTTGACTATTTTCATATAACAGCATTTCCCAAAGTGTACCACTGTATTTAATCTCATTTTTATGACCCTTGTGGGACCGCCGGTCAACACTCGCATGCTCATTCACACACTGTGGGCAATATGGGAACACTAATTAGCCTAATCTGCATGTCTTGGGACTGTGGGAGGAAACCGAAATACCTGGAGGAAACCCACCAAGCATGGAAAGAGCATGCAAACTCCATGCACACAGGTGGGAATCGAACCCGTACCCTGGAGGTGCAAGGCAACAGTGCTAACCACGAATGCCACCATGCCACCTTTATTCCTATTAGATGGAGACAATGAGCCAATATTAACATTCTTTGGTTGCTAATAAACATATAAATGTACGTTATATCGATTTACCACATAATTTAATGTCATGGAGCATCCACAAAATATAATAGATACTGTTTTGTTCACTCTTTCCCCTCTATTTCTCTCTCTTGAACTGCATAAGGAAAAATAAATCAGGGTGTTTTTATTTTTATACATGTGGATTATCTTGCCCTGGAACTACCATCAGAGTGGTTGTTATAGAAAAATAGTAGAATTAAATTCAGTTTTATGTATATAGAGCTTCACTTTGGTCAAAACCAAAACAATTATAGAAATACATTTTAAAAAGTATGCAGAAATATTTATGAATCATAATTATCAGTTTGTCCCTGATGAGCAAGCTGAGAGCAATGATGGCAAGGAAGAAACCAGACTCAACATGGAACCCATTCTCAATTGGGTGTTATCAGATATTAGATATTCCCCTTCCCCACATGTAAGCTCCTACCATGCCACACCTTAACCTTACCTTCAGGTAAACTCTTACCTTACCTTAGGTAACATTTCCCATAGGTAAAACCTTACCCTTACTTTTTGAAATGGCTTTACCTTACCTTACCCTAAACCGATGCTTGGATAAGGTTAAACGTTTGATAAGCTCTTACCTTACCCCTATTCTTACCCTTAACCCTTATTCTTAAAAAAAAAATAAAATTGTGGCAGAGCAATGTGCCACGAACAGCCAGTGTAGCGGTGCCATGCGGAGTGACTGGAAGAGTTTAAGCAAAACCATTATTTAAAGTAATTCAAAACGATATAAAGTCATTATTTCACTGCCTTCAAAAAGTCATCTCAGGTTTAAGGTTTTTGTCTATACATTGGTCAGAACTCGCTCTTTCTATGATAACTTTATTTATCATACTTTGAAGGACCTGAAACTAGTGTCAGAAAAAGTTCTGTCTGTCTGTACAGTATGTCTGCCCAGCCTGAATAGGTCACAGCATCACACAAAACTGGCTGGACAGAATTTAATGCAACTTTTGCAGTACTTAGATATCGGCCTGAGGTTTAACCTGCACCATAAGAGAAATCAAAATGTTGATTGAAAGCGATGTTATGAACAGTTATATGCCAAATTAAATCTTTAAAAGTCTACTTTAAAATAAACTCCTAATAAGCTACAGTACTCAATGAAAACAAACACCTGCACCAATAGATATTTATTGCAAAAGATAAATTGGATATTTTTACCGTTGAAATACTGTAACAGCACTGAAGTGAATTTTAACGCGCTGGAGTCGTTTTAAGGCAAAACTTCATCTTTATCCGATCTACTCCTTCGCTTTCTCATCTGTGATTCACACTCCGAACAGGGAGTGCATTTGGCTATACTGTATATCCTCTCTCTTTCCCGTTGGTTGTATTTAGATGAATGACTTTATAAAATTACATTTTGTACAATTTCCTAATATTCAGCCACCAATCCAGTGGGAACCAGTATCATATAATGCTGTCACACCAAACAATGAAATTGTGTGAAATTGCAATTGGGTTCACCTTTGTTGCAAGCAGACATGTATGTGGTCTTCAACCTGAAATAATAACATCACTGATTGATTACATTAAAGCTGATCAGCTTATTTAGCTTTTACCTTTAACCTAAGTCATATATATATATATATA